>APFE030903713.1:175984-211666 GCA_000404065.3 Pinus taeda | reverse complement strand
TGTAGTACCTTGAGGGTCATTGTCATTATTGGTGATTCCTCTCGCACCTGTTAATAGCTTACATCATTGGCTGGTAATCAGGCGATGTCTTTCCATGTTCGACTCCAGAACATTTTTCACATAGATCGACTTGTACTCCGAGTGAAGATTGAACAAGTTTTGAAGACCCTGGATCTAGTTTCATCCATCCGGGCTGCAATATATTCAGGAATATAAAAACATCCAGTGTACATTATTGCCGAATAGATGATCATCCAAATAAAAGGATGATGTGTCCATATCATCAGTCTATCACACAGACGATCATCTGTCCTATGTACATGAAAATGAGTTTATAAAGCTGAGCATGGGAATGCCCGCCTCAGCTAGATAATGAAAAAATTTTGTCAAAATAATGTATTGTATTATATCTTATTACAGGTCGCCTCCCAACTCAGAAAAACTTTGGATCCTCATAGTAAAGCATTTCACCTGACATCAAAAAGATTAATGACCTCATGCTTTAGGGGGCAACTGTTATAGAAATTTTTGGGCACTTCAACCCCAATCACAAATGTCCATAAACTGAGGGCTCATAAGTCCCTAAAAGTGTTGCTTCAGTGCCTAAAGGAACAAGGTCAACTGATTACATCATCTCCCAAAAGTTCTCCACTCAAAATTGCTCATAAATGGTCAAAACTGGACCATACTGAAAGCTCAATGCAGAGATTGCGATGCATATCACCTTCCCAATGTACAGGGTGTGATGCATACTGTTTTGCTCCTCTGTAGGGTGCAATGGTTGGGAATGGACAAATGGCAGGGACAAAAATGCGAGGTGGAAGATTATGGAATCTTCCAGAAGCTTCCCCTCTGACACTTGCCACTCCATTTTCGACCATGGATGAGTAATAGATCTTCATTCTCCAAGTGGAAGCAGGAACTATCAGAGAGAAGACACTAATCAAGATCCCAAAAGATGACTCACCTCTCTGTAATCATCTATATATGGATCCCTCATCACAGAGACCGAGAGGCTGGAATTTTGCATCTTATAGAGAAGTGTTGTTGGTATTTTGGTGTACATTATCAGTGTTGGGTGATCTAGCTTTGCTTGAGGTGAAGAAGGGCTTCTTAGCTGGAGGATGATGCTGGGTTAGAGCACATGGTTGTAATGTTCCTGCTACTTTTCATCTGAATAAAGCTATTCTCTTTTCCTTCCATATTCTTGTGTAATTTTATATATGCTTGTATATGGTTAATGCACATCTGATCCTACATTATTTATGAATTTAGATCCTTGTTTCTTGCATAGTAGTATGTTGTTGTGATTTCACAGGTCCTTTTGAAGCTGAATAGACAAAGAAGAAGCGGCAAAACTCTATCAAGAAGGAGACGAAATCGAGCGCAAGACTCAGGTTGGCCCTCTTGGTTCTCCTCTCATCTATTTTCATAAAAGGAATCAATAGTAGACTTTGATTGTTTGTTTCTAAGATAGCCACCCATCTTAGTGGGAATAGTAGCATTCGAGTGGACACTATTCCCGTGTAACACCGTGGACCATGGGATTGTATAAATAGGTGTTTCTTAAAGAGTCTAAGGAAAATATATGGGTATGAACAAGGAATTCTAGTGTAGAGAAGTAAGTCTTAGAGGGGGAAAGGCTTTGCAGCTGAGTGTGTAGAGGCCTAGAGTAGTGTGCATAGCTGAGTCCATGGACCCTTGCAACTGAGTGCCAAAGGAATTATTGAGTTTGTAAATATATACTAAAGATCAATAAGGAAGATTGTTGCAGAAATTCTTGTGTTTTATCTCTTTACTTTTGTTATGTATGATTGTGATATATGCTGTGATGAAATTATGTCTTTATAAAATGATGATGTATTGATGCACAAATTTACTTGATATGTCTTATTATCTAAATGCAATTAACATCAAGTGATTACACAAATATCATAAGACTTCCTGTTAAAGTTATCAAACACTTGGGCAGATCTGAGTAAATATTAACTTAGGGGTAATATATGGTGCACATAAGTAGCTAATTTTCCTATTCAAGGTTTGTGAAAGCCATTTTTAGACCTTCGCATAGGTTTAGAGGTAGATTAATGGATGTTACAACGCTGAGCATTAAGGGCTTAGAGATCTGGAGAAAGGAAGATCTAGGTCATAAACATACATCACACTAATCTCTGGATGTGGAAACTTGGTTCCAACATCCCCCATATTTCTTCGGGTGAGACTTCTGTCTGTACTACACAGATTGATGCCAAAAGGGCCAGTAGTGTAGGGATTTGTTTGGCGCAACTAACTCTGAACCTAGGTCAAGACCCCCTAAGCCAACAGAAGGCCTATACCAATTTTAATTTTCCACAATTTTTGTCTCATGAGCTTCATTCCTAGTTGATAGAATATGAAGAAGGGAGATGTTTTTAATATTAAGTCGACCTAGTCCACTTATTAATACACCAGTAATATTCCCACCTTGAAAATATAAATCCTAAGATGGTGGATGAACATAATTCTCTATTAATATTTTATGATTGGTTACCCATGGTCCAAAAACCAAACAATAACTAAGGTTTCTTAAAATATTTGTCATCTTTCATGTCAGTTGTCTATACACTTTTGCATGGTCAACCTCTACCAAGAGTTCCTCAGTTCCTCTAGGAGAAGTTATAACTCACTCCTAATATCATCATAGGTGATTGGTACCATTTACAACATTAAAAATTCATCAGTGTATGGATTCAAAGGAAAATATTGATAGATCCAAGTTGGTAGCAAGGGCCAATCGGATGTGAAGAAAAAAAAATGGTGACATTGGTCGAGAAAAAAGTAGAGGCACTAGCAAAAGAAGTATACGGCTTCAAGGACATATGTGAGATGTCGCACAAGAGGATGTTCCCAAAATTCTTTGATCGTAATGGGGACCTATATTCCTTTGATTCCATCATGAAGAGCCTAATAAAAATTAAAGAAGATCAAAATGGTTTTACAGAGGAGGATCATTCCTTACAATGAAAAGACATTGTAAAATTGTATGGGGGTCATTTTGAAAACTTGTTCATGTTAAATAACCTCTTCAAGGAGTAAGGAAAGGTATATTGTGATGAGGTCACAAATTTGGAAGGTTCCATTTTAGATGCATAGTCATCTGATATTCTGTTCGGTAAGGAGTTGAAGGGTTTAATGAACCTATATAGATTATCCACTGAAAGGGGACCTGTACAATCATATGTTGGAGGAGCAATGCCATAGGTGTCTCTGACAAAAGCAGGCCCTAGCTCCAAACCGCCACAATAACTACAGGTACAACCATAGCCATAAGTTCTAGTACAATAGAGGAAATCTCCACTAATGACCAAACTAAGGCAATGTATAGAAGCCCATTACAACTAAATTATATTAGACCCATTGTATAGTTGGCACATATCTGGAAACTTCTAGAAGAAGTTAGTTATAGAACAACTTCCATTTTTATAAGAGATTCCTGGTGGTCATTGAATACCAGTAGTGGTTTACAGTTAGGGGTTGAGTCTTGAGAGCCTATATATAGGCATAATTTTTATGTAATTAGGGGAGAAAATAATTCTATTATAGGGAAAATCTATCAAATTTATTCTAGATCAATTATTGGGGATATTTGAAGTTGTTGTAAGGAGGAATTGTTGCATTGAAATTTCCATGAGAGGAGCTATTTATCCGTGAAATCATGCCCAATTGAGATCACCAGACAGTAGAAGAGAATGACTAAGAAAATCTAATAAAAAATTCCAATCAAGATGGCCATGCATGTAGCATTGATGCAATTTCTATTATTACAAGGTATGAGAAAGTACCTTGCCTCATCATAGGTTGGTGAAGGTTTTGGGCATGATGTAGAGTCCTTGCACTTTAGTCAAGCTATCTCTTTCATTTACTCCTGATCCAAAGCCCGCGCACAAACACAATGAAACAAAGATGAAAAATGATCTTCCAGAGAAGATCTCCAACTCAAAAGATCTAGAAATCACACATAGAAATTACTGCAAAACGGATATAATTGGAAGGAACATAGATTTTTATTAACCATATAATTGAAAGTACATTAATATACCTTTCAGAAAAGGAGATCATGTCCTCAAGCTTGTAGTATGGTCTCCTCTCCCAAGAACGCAAAGATCTCGCACTATATTTGGGATACTTCCTTTTCTTGATATTATATAGGTTCATTCCATCCTTTGGGAGAAAGTATCTAGACACCAAGGGGCTTAAGAACTTAGGAAAATTCTACGATACTGGACCCCTAGCCAACTCATACACAAGTGGGTCAAGTTGATCTGATTGAGAAACGGAAACTCTAGAAACCTTTTTGACAATTATGAGCTTTTTTATAATTATCTCAATTACGAAATAAAAATTATCTCATAATTATAGTATTTTGGAAAATAAATGATGAGAAATAACTCAATCATGTAAATCAACCATTTTATCATGGGATAAATTTCACATAAGGAAAACAAAATGTGAAAGGAGATGAAATTTAGCCAAACAACTTATGTAACTTGATATTGGGTTTCTCTCATTATAATGGAGTGGAAAATAGGGTTATAATAGAATCTGCCCCATAATGCATGAGGTCAGAAGAGAAACTGATGGCCGAAATGCATTATAATAATACTCAAAGCTCAAAATGGGAGGAAGGAGCCAAGACTATGAAGCTAGATTGGAGGAACTCAAGACTCTGGAAACCCTTTTCACAATTATGAGATTTTTCTCAATTATCTCAATTATCAATAAATATTATCTCGCAATTATAATATTTTGGCAAATGAATTATGAGAAATAACTCAATCATGTAATTCGATCCTTTTATCATGAGATAAATATTACATAAGTAAAATAAAAGGTGAAATGGGATGCAATTTAGCCAAACAACTTAGGTAAGTTGATATTGGGTTTCTCTCACTATAATGGAGAGGAAAATAGGGTTATAACAGGAATTCTGAAGTATGTCTTGGGCTGTCAGTTCTTCTTGTCATGTAATTTTAAAACGAGACTTGTAATATGAATTCTTGCTCAATATCAATACAATTTCAAATATTTCCATGGTAGATCATGTTGTAAACATGATTTTTGTATGGAATATGAATGTGATTGTGAATTAGAGAAAATTCTAAATCTATAAGATTGTTTTCTTTAATTGTGTGAAATTTATCAAGATTATGAATAATATCTTTTTTATTTTGGTAACATTTTACATGGGTTGAAATGAGAATGTGTAAATTCAGATTGTTGTGTTTCTTACAGCTAAATTATTAATTTCTCAATTGTTCATTTGATATCAGGAGGCTAAGAATGAATTCTTAATTAATTGTTCATCTTGGTTTGCCAAAATATGTTCTCGATATTTGCTTTTCTTGCACAAACCCTCATTGTTCTTATGTCAAACCAAGCACGTGGATTCTCTAACTTGAAAACATGTGGAATTCATACCCAAAAAATGGCACTTTGCCACTTGAATTCTCAGAAGAAACTAAAATCATAAAACAAAAATTGAAAATGTGATTGGACTAATTGAAATATACTCTTCTTATCCTTTATTTTGTTTCTACAACTTCATGTTAAAGATAGAGTGTATTGATGTTTAGATTTGAATATTCATAGAAATACCCAAAAAAATAAGAGTAGATTTAATAGTTGCATTCTATCTGAAAAGATTTATAAAAACAAAAAGAAGACCAAATTTAATTTTCTGAAATTTGCTTACTAAAATTTATTTTCCTTCTTAAATCCTTATACCAAAACTAAAGCACATGAACATATAGACTTGAAAATGCATAAATACACTTGAAATAATTAAATGAGAGTTTGGTCATGTCAAAGACAAGCTTTCCAACATCAAACAAAAATAATAAGAAAAAATTAAAATAAGATTTTCATGTTCCCTGGATCTACATTATAGTGCAGCATAGTGTGAATTTGGGGCCCCAACATGTTGTTGAGCCATTGCTAAGGAATGATTTGAAAACATTCCTTGGGTGAAAGGACAAATTTTCATATTTTGTGGGTCAACAGAATCTGAATTTTCTAGCTAAGCATTCCACCTAGTGACTCCACAATTCATAACATCCATTGCTTATCAGCTACACCACTGACATTATGTTCACCATATACCACAATGACAATAGTTTGCAAACCTAGTAAGCTCATTGTACATATTCATTAAAAATGTGTTTATCTCTTCAACACATAATTCATAATAACTTTTAGATCCACAATATGGATTCTATGAGGAGACACGCCAAGATTAACCTAACCAAAACTTAAAACTTCTAGTTTTTAATCTTGAGCATCTTTTTTACACCTATAAATAGTGAAACACAAGTTTATAGGTAGGAACCTTCAAGTGTCACACAAGGGATCTTTCATCCAAACCGTTAGTGTCTCTCTTTGTAGCTTTCCACCAATGATCAAATGCTCTTATAAATGGTATTTGGGTGTCAAAGTGAATTTTTTGTCATTTCAGTGAGTCTTCAAGTAAAATTTGGTCACTAGGTATTAGGTCTAGGATTGTTTTCACTCCTTCCAATTTTTTCCAAGTATTGGTCTATGTCACCATTCAGCTGAGTGTACCATCATTCAAAGAGTTTTCATCATTATTTCATGTTCCAATGGGTCATTTTACATCTTGTTTGTGCTTCAGTTGTGCTTAGGTAAGGCTCATTTCCCTCTCCTAGGGTTTTGAAAGTATTTTTTCTTGGATGGTCAAATCATCAACAAAACTTGTATCTTGATTCTCATACACCTTCCCCTATCCTTAATATACGTTCTTAAACACTTCCCATTACTGATATCCCACAAATTCATCATTTTCCCACAAACCCTAGCCTATTGCTACAATTTGACACTTTTCTAGGTTAGGTCTGTGTTTTTCCCTTTTGGACCCCTTCCCCTTGCTCAATCCTTGAAATTCCACTTTCCCCTACTTCCTAACATCCCTCCCCACTTCCCAAAATTTTCTCAAGAATTTAGAAGCCCCTCATCCCCTTCATTTCCCTTCATTTCTACAAATCCCATGTTCCACATATCGGGATAGTTTTTATTCAAATGGTGTTTCTAACCAAGAACATATGAATTTGACAAAATTGAGAGAGGTTGTTGTATATAATAGACCAAAGAAGAAAAACCTCCTTCATGTTTTACACAATCTCATGGTTTGGGATAAATGTCCAAAACATCATTTTCCTCAGGAGAGTTGATGCACTTCTGAAATGACCTTGGGAAAAGCAATTTTTCTTCTAGATGGAATGTCCAAAAGACTTGCTTGATGAGTCAAATGATAACTAGAAATAGAGATATTTCCAATGAGCTATCATGATATCAATTTGGGGTTAAGGAAGACCTCTAAAATTTGAATACAACAATACTTTGCATTTTGGCAGCCTCATTCTGTACATTTTGACCAGTCTTGGGAGATTGAGCTTTTGACAGGGAAAATGAGCTCCAATTTAAAAACTTCAAGATGTTTTGAAAAGTAGACAGGAGGAGATTTCTAATGAGCTATCATGGGCTCAATTTTGGACACTAGGAAGGTAGTAAAAATCAACCTGCAAGTTGGAGAAAAAAATGTGGTGGCACTGCGCATAGAGGCTGGAGCGCTGCGCGTAGGGATAGGGCACTGTGCGTAGGCCATTTTTTCTAGTGCAAAAGTCAACGGCACTTCACATAGAGAAAGGCACTGGATGCCTATAGGAGACACTGCACATAGGGACAGAAAGGAACAAAACAACCTCCTGCCACCCAAAAGCACCAAATTTGTCTTCCTTACCTCTCAAACAAGAGTACACAGCCTCAAAGCTTGGAAAACATGGACAAAGGAGACAAAGATTATGAGGAGGAGGAAAACATTGGCAGTGACAGTTCAGTAGGTAGACCTTGGTATCAGAGAAAACCATACAAGGGGGGTAGGATTGTTAGGGAAGAGCCATAAAACCTCAGAGAGTTGCAGTCCTCTCATCTAACTGTCACTTGTTTCAGGCACCTAGGGTGTTATGAGTTCTATGAGAACGTGGAGAGAGTTCAACACCATCCTGGGCTCACTAGGATTTTTGTAGCTAATATTCATGACAAAAAAGTGACTCTTGCTAGGGTTACATTCATAGTTTCACCCTCCATCATTGCGGATGCAACCAGGATTCGAAATGTGGGAGAGAAATGGTATAAGGCATAGGACCTAGATGAACATTATTATGAGCTCTACATCAAACCTAGGTATAGAAATGAAGCAAAGAGGCCTTTTCCTTCAGGTTCCTTGAAGACAAGTATGCCCCCATGATTAAAATCATCATGAAATATTTCACTTGTGAGGGTAGATTTTCTAGATTGCACACCTATCACATCAGGCTTCTCAAGCATTTTACAAGGGTGAGGATGTTGAACATCCCTTATTTCTTGTTCAGGAACATTGAGAAGATGGCTTACTTTGTATAGAAAAAGCCATACCCCCAGCAGATGAGTGGTCTCTACTACTGTTCCTTGATCAAGATGATTGTGCTACATCATCTTAACCTCCTCAACATCTCCTGCTGGGAAACATTCATTGCCCATGACATCTTCAGGGGTCCTCAAATTCCTCCACCAATGTCTCAATAATTAGGAGGACCTTCTAGCAATACTCAGGTAAAGAAAGATGAGAAGACAAAAGAGACTAGAGACATTGAGGTGCTTGAAACCTACAAGACATATGAGAGGGGAACAATAAAATTGTTTGCAGCTAATAGGCAAGTGTTTTCTCCACTTGTTGTGGAAGGGACCTTGCATTCTTCATCAACTCATAAGAAAATGCTTGCTCCACAGGGTGTGGAAGGGGCTTTGCCTTCTTTATCAACACATCAGGTATAGGTGCAACAACTGCATAAAGTGAAAGAAAAGGTACTGGAGGAAAATCTTGATGATGAGGAGGAAAGATATTTTGATTTGATGGAGCGTGATGAGCCACAACAACATCATATTCATCATGGCATAGAGACAATTGACTTGGAGGCTGAAGTTGAAGCAACAAAAGAAAACATCATCATATAGGAGAAAGAGGCTCAAATCCAAGAATTGATGGACAACTTGGTGAGAGCCAAGTATGTCATCACATACCTGAAACAAGAGAACAAGAAGTTGAGTGATAAGTAGGTCCTCATGGAGCTGGAACTTCTCAAGGCAAAGAGACAAAGTGACAAGGGTAAATCAATAATGCAAGAGGAAGAAGCATCGGTCACTTTGACTTCAATTGAGAAGGAAATTGAGGGTGATAGAGAAATTTGGCTTGAAAGAGTCAATTTTCACGTAGAAAAGCTGCTGCAAAGGGCCAATAGGGACAACCAAAGCATTAGGCACATGGCCTACCACTACAGGACCTGGAACAAAATTTGCAATATAAGGGTCAAGCAGAGGAAAGCAAGGTTGAGATGGGCTCTCAAAGGCAAAAAAGAAGAGGATAGGCCTAGGTTTCATGCTGAATCTTCCTTGGCTCATCACGATGCTGGATGATGGTGTTCCTCACCAATTTTGATCAAATTTGGAGGAATTTTTGTCTTTGGAAAATTTTGGAAATTTTAACATGGGAAACTTGGCTCTAGGCGCTGCGCTTTTCCTAGGGACACCCAATGGACAAATTGCTTTCCTTTTTTGATTCAAAGCGATGAGTACATGAACCCTATGCATTTTTTAAGTTTTTTGAGTAGAACTGGTCTACCAAAAGGTCAAAAAACACCCCAAAAATTACCTTTCTGCCACTTTTTGGACACACAGAAGCAGTCTTGGGAGAATTAACTTTTGAGGGGTCAAATGAGCTTCAGATGAAGCCATTCTAGATGCTTTGGAAATTATACTTGTAGAGCTTTCCAATGAGATATCATGAGATCAATTTGGATAGTAGGAAGGCCTCCAAAAGAGACCTGAAAGTGGAGCTGCACGTAGGGCTAGTGGTGCTGCGCGTAGGACAATTGTTTTACAGGATTGCCATTTCACTGTGTTTTGACTATGATATTGGATTTTCTCTCATGGAGGATGTTTTACCAATGTAAATGATGACTTGGTTTGTAAATATGATGGATAATTATTATTAGAGGGTAGATTCATTAGATCAAAATTCATTTTGAGCACAAATGAATCAATTTCCTCACTTTTAAAGGCAAGTTGTTAGGATGCCTAGGTTCCAGTTTCTTGTTCAGTGTTGGTTAGATTAGCTCCTCATCTTATGGATTCAACCCTTGACGATGGGAGGAGTTTAAATCAATTTCTATATGTTCTTCTTCTTTCTCACTGTAAAGGGTTGGACTCAACTGGATGCTTAGGTTTTGAAAGGACATCATTTTTATCAGTTTAGCTAGAGATTAATCAGAAATTGTAGCTATTTCTTTGGGATCCATGTGGTATGGTGTTTAGTTCAGTTTCCTCTCTTTGTGATCATATGTTTAAGTGTTTTGTGTAATTAATTAATCGTTTCATTGCTTCTAAGTGGATGTTTTCAAGTTGATAGGCAGAATCCATAACATTATTGCTCTACTTTGGGAAAATATTCATAGTTTATGTTTTCTATAGTTTAGGATCCATGATGATCACATGCTCTTCCTATCTTCTCACCAGTCTTAAATCACCTCACCTATCAAACCCTAGAGTGCTAAGCTTCATACCTACCTTGCCCCATCGAACACCTTGTAATTTTGACCTAGTTTCCTTGCCCAAACTGTCCAGCTCCTCCTAATCCAATAGAACCCCTTCAAATCAAACCAAACCAAACCTTGTCCTAATATAACTAGCCTAATATTATTTTCGTAATCCAGTCATTTTGGCTAAGATCCTTAAGGAGAGAGCCCTATCCTGGCCTAGTAGGGCTAGGTACTTGGCTACGTGTGGTTTGTGGTTACCCTGGCATTGCCTTCCTTTATCCTAGGGTTCAGTCCAGGTGATAACACAAACCTTGTCCCATTCTAATTTTTCAACTCGGTCATTCAATAATCACTCATATAAATACAATCTCCCTTCCACCAATACAAAAATTATTTGAGTTACTCGATCCTCCTCACAAGTTTTAAACTCCACTCTCATCCATGCTTTACCTAATTCCAAAAACAATAGGGAAAGCTAGAACTTTGATAACACCCACTCCTAAGGAAATCATACTACAAAATATTATGGTTGGGAAATGGAAACCTGACAATCAACAAAACTAACCTACCCAACCACTAACTAGTTTAGATGCTCAATATGTGCCCTTGGTGTTACCTTAAGTTTTATACTGCATGTCTGAGAACTAGTTGAAACTTCTACCCAAATTTAATGGTGAAAAGAAAATAACCACAAAAGAACATATTGGTGCCTTCAAAGAGTTTACTAACAACTTCACCATAGAGGAAGAGGACATGTTTTTGAGACTCTTCATACAAACCCTAGAAGGATACATATAAAAATTGTTTCATTCTCTTCCCACAAACTCACTCCACTCATGGGATGACTTAGAGAGGAATTTTCGTACCTAGTGGGGTGACAAGAAATATTTCCAATGCTAGCTCAAACAGTTAAAAATAAACCCTCTAAGAATGTAGAAGAGTTCACTAAAAGATTCAATAAGCTCTATAACAAAATACTAAATGAAATAAAACCTACACACACTATGACTGTAGTGAATTATGTCGTATCATTTGAACCTAACTTTTCTATCATGATGAGATAAACAAGACCTAAAACCTTGATAGACATGTAATATGATGTTGTCAAAATAGAAGGAAACCCAACTTTTGTAGGAAAACTACCAAGATTTGAGACCATAGACGATAATTATGGTGTTGAGGGAGAAAAATGAGCCAACAAGGATAAAAGAAAGAAGAAGGTAAAAGATGAACCTGACCATCCCACATATAACAGAGACACATCAAAATAAAAGATTGAGCAAAATAATATGATGATAAGGAATCTATCCAATGAGATTGAGAAACTAGAGTTGGAAGGATCAAGCAAAATTCAAACACAACCAACCTCAAATCCAAATTCCATTTGTAGGCCATTTAATCCTCAACAAATGAGTAGGGAAAAGAGGACCAAAGTTAAAATGATTCAACCCCTCATTAGAAGATATTTGAATCTCCAAACAGATGAGTTATCTAACAAATTTACCCAAGCTAAAGACATAATTTGGGTTGAAGATCAAAACCCCACTTTCTACATCTCAAAAGCTAACTTGATCTGAATTTAAATAGGCACACAACAAATTACAAATATAACCATAAATATAGAGATGTAGTAGAAATAACACTTCTTTTCATTAATAGAAAAATATTGAATATCGTTACAAACAGAATGGAAATGCGACTAGCTCAGGCGATGGTTGTTTATCTCTGAGAATAGATGTGGCAGATACATGCCTCTGAATTACATTACAATGAGTCTTAAAGGCCTATTTATTATTGAGAAACAATGGAAAACCCTAAAAATCAGAAAACCTAACTCTAGTAGATGATGCACCAAAATTGTGGGTCACTTTTTGATAAATTGGTACATTAACTTTCCAGGCTCATAGCTTTGGCATACGATCTCCATTTGGCTATCATATTACCTAGCTTGAAGGTTTCAAAGAGAAGGCTAAAAAAGAACTAGCAAGCCAATTTGGGACATTTTCGATCTCTCTGTTTTCCCTAAAAACATCATTTAGAGCCTCAAAACTGCTCCATAAGTTGAGGACCCGAAAAAATGCTAAAAATAGTAAATTGTGTTACAATTAAGCAAACCAAAAAACAGAAAGAGACAGTGTTGGGGGTCCAAGTGGAATAGGCGGGTGGCAACCAATATCCACTTGGATCATTCCTCCCCCCTTAGGAAGCAATGGTCCCCATTGTGTGCAGAGCCTCCATGATGTGAGGAAATATATGTTGAACCTAGTCTCTGGTGAGATGTTCAACAATCTCTGATGTGTCAAGTAATGGTGGGAGGCACGGTTGAGGGCGGTCCACATTGAACACTCAGTGAAAGCCAAGGAATGGAGGATTGTTGTGCTCCAAAGCATTATTTCCCACAGCCTTGGTAATGGTGTAAGGACCATATCGGAGTGGTCTGAGTTTCCAATTGGCTGTTGTAAGGCATTCTTTCTTCAAATCTAACTAGATTTTGTTGCCCACCTGAAATTTGTGTGGAACCTGATGTTTATCATGTCGCTACTTGTACTTGGAATTTTCCACAATGGAGCGGTGATATATTGGCCCGTTGGGTAGACATACTCTAGGAGTCAGGTCACACAAATGCTTGACCTGCAAGTGCAATGGTACCCCTATGGGTAAGGAGAAGTTGTCCCTGTATTCTTTCATGACCATATCCACCTACTTCTGGTGCATGGAGGAACCCTTCCTGGGGACCATGATGTGGTTATGATATTTCCCTTACTTTGAGAGAAAACCAGAAAGAAAATAAATTTTCTAGTCTGGGAGATGATCTCACTGCATTTCTTGGCAGAGATCAAAAAGGTGGCGGTAGGTGGGGCTATCTCTGGTATCATGTATAATGTATCACCAAAAGAAATAATCATAGAGAAATTTCTAGACTCATATACAGCATGTCACTTCCACAAGTATGGTTGTCCTAATAATAGATCATGTTAGTGTCAGTTATTTTTCATGCCACCAGTGATCAAATTTTATCTTTTAGCATTGCCATTATGGTTTAGGGTCCAATTTTTGTCATTTTACTAGGTCCTCCATTGAAAACTTTGGTCACTGGTTAGTATGTCTAGGGTTATTTTCACTTTCTAAAGAATTTTTACATGCTAGCCACTTTCATCACTCAGCTGGGAATATCATCATCATGTCAATCATCACCATCATGATTTCACTCAGTATAGTGTCTCCATTAGGTCATTAGGATTTCAAGGTCACCAACACTTTCATTTCATGCATAAAATCCGACATATGATGAGTTGTGATCAGAAAGTCTTTTCAATAAATTATGATTTCAGATGTAATTTCATGTTTCTATATATAATAAGTACTTCATAGTTGCAGTTGAAAAGTTCCAGAAAGAAGGTACACTATTCGAAACAAGATACAAAGTCGAGGTTACAAATGCCCAAGGCTGTGAGGTTCAAAACAATGAAAGTCATGTTTAAAAAAGATAGGTGGGGCCCATTATCACTCAAAACAGTATTATGCTATGTCTATAAAAGTCAAAAGAGATTCATATACATTTCATTTACATTCTTATCTTACCTTGTCATCGAGTTAGTTCCTCCTTAGGTGAGAAAACACAAATTTTTCAGCTAGATTTGAAAATTTTACTTGGCACTACGCTTACAGGCAAGGCATTGCGTTTCTAAAGGTGGCACTGCGCACCGGTGAACTATGCTACAAATGGAACAGGGTCTCCCAAAATTGCAACAAATCACTCATATTCAAGTTTTCAAGACTCTAAATCCATTTCTTTTATCCTCTAAGCTTCATAATAGGTAAGTACACTCCTTTTCATCCCCTCTTCCCTTAGAAAAACAAACAAATTGATTGTGAGTTTAGTCCTCTAGGGTTTTTTATGATTTTCATGTTTTGAGCTTGTAAATGATCAGTTCAAGCTTTAAAACCCTAAAATCACCATAGCTATACCTCTATTTGCATGCAACTCATCATCCCCGTTCACTAACAAACCAATTACCTTCATTCCACTTCACCTCCCTACAGACCCTCTTATCTATCAAATTTGGTAGTTTCCTTAGCTAGGATTGTGTTTAAATTTCCTATCTCATATCCCTCATTCATTTCCCTTCATTTAACTTCCTAAGGATTCCTAAAACCCATGTCCATCTCCCAAATTTTCCCTACTCCCATCTCCCTTCCCTAACTCCCTCATTTCACCACTTCAATCAATTTTCACTATTTTTTTCCCCTTTCCTATCATATAGGGTTTCAAAAATGGAAGGAGACTCTTCACCATCAGAGAAAAGAAAAAATCATAAATGGGGGAAGATTCTGAGGTATGAGCCAACAAATTACAATGAGATCAATTCTTCACCATTCATAACACAATGCTTTGAATATGTCAATTGCATAGGGTTTTGTCAAAGAGTGGGAGAGGTAAGATTTCATGACCATCTCACTGATTTGATTACCACCAATCTGGAAGGAGAAAAGACCACCATTGCAGGGATTGATTTCAAATTCTTAGTTGATTCCATCTTTCATGACACAGGGATACCAAATCATGGGGAGTATTGGTTCAAAGGCATGAGCCTAGACCTTGAGAAATACAAACCCTTCTTGAAATCACCCTGCAAAAAGGCTCATTCACACATCATTCCATTTAGATACTTGTTGGAAAAGTATGCACCACTGATGAAGGTTTTGATGAAGTTTTTCACTTGTGAGGGGGGGATTTCTAGCTTGTATCAATGTCACATTAGGCTTCTCATGCACTTCACAGTTGTGGAACCTCTTAACTTGCATAACTACTTGTGTAGAAGTGTCATCAAAATGTCTAAAAAGGTGAAAATGAAAACCAAAGAGCATTACCCTAGCCTTTTCCACCACAGTTTGATAAAGGTTTTAGTCCTCCATCAGTTGGAAGAAAAGAACATATCATGGGATACCTTTATTGAAGGAGCCTTATAGAGGCATGAGACTACTTCACCAGGCTAGCACCAAGACACATCATCACAACATATGGAGGTAGGGTCAAAAAACAAATCAGAGAAGGTTCCCAATGCACCTAGACCTAAAGTGACCAAAGCATACGAGAGAGGGAAATGACTTGTGTTTGCTCCTCAACTTGAGGAAAGGGCCATGTTTTCTACATGAGCACAACAGAGATCACATTTGTAGGATGAGGAGCTAATTGAACATGATTTTGACCTAGTTGACTTGGAGGAATTAGATGAGGATTCAACCTTGCAACAAGATATCAGAGAGAAGGATCCCCAGATCATGGAGTTCCAGGACTGTTGGCTTGTGGGGGCTAGACCTAGGTTCAGCATTAGTTAACCAAACAAATCAATACACTACTGGCCTTTTCAACATCAACTTATGGAGCATGGATTGAAGACTCACCCAAAGCAGTATGGGGGGATGTTGGAACCAAGTTTCCACACCCTTGAGATGGATGTGATGTCAGTTTATTCCAACTATACCTACCTTCGCATAGGTTGTTTATCCCTTTGCTCTACCCTTCAGTACCTTCGTGAACTATTACAATCGGCCTTTGCGCAATCCTAACTAGGTGCTGATATGCTTTTGCGCTGCCAATGCAGAGAACTATGACATTTCCTAAACTACACTAGGTATCTTACTTGATTTATTAACAGATCTTAGTTAACTTCACGTAAACAGATGCTCTTATTTGTATTCATGTAACCAATACTATTATACATGTTCATGCATCATATAGGCATTATAAGTGAACTTCATACCCAATATAATAGAAGCATAAACAAGAAATAAAGACGTAGAATTTATAGAATACTTCTCTTTATTGATAATTCCAGATGATTACAGACTTGACTTGCCCTGCGCACTCAGCTGTAGGGGTCCATGCGATCAGCTGTGGAGTTCTAGGCCTTTGCGCACTTAGCTGGAGAACCTCTAACTACACTATGACCCAAAACTTAGACTTATACTTCAGAGCTATCTCTCATACATCATTTCATCTCTTCTTCATATTCCATTATTAATCTCTCTATCTACTTAAAGATAGCTCTATTTATATAATCCCATGGGCTGCAGACCATGGGTAGATGTTTTACAACCGATATTACATTATCAAAATAAGGGTCAAAAACCCTATGACTCTTAACATCTACGCGCTCCGTGACCACAAAAGGCAGAGTCTTTACATTAGAATCACAAAAATTGGACCAAAATATGGGCTTTAAGCACCAAAACTGTCCTTGGGGGATCCCACACCCAACATGCCCTCAACAAAAACATCGTGACTCACCCTTGAGTCACTCTGCATGTGCAGAGATCTTAGCGTGAAGACCTCCCAACTTTGTTTGGATCACCATGACATCGGCAACACACTAAGCGGTTGCCTGTTGGAGTTCTTCCATGCGTTGTTCGGTGACTATTGTTGAACTGTTTCTCTGAATATTCTACTGAGCTACCTGCATTCTCATGAGCTTCCCTTCAATGGAGGTTGTGATCATGCAAGCCTCATTAATCCATGGTTTTCGGCACGCTTTTAAGACTTATTCCTTATGCGAAGCGGCATCCACCTATTCCTTGAGTGCCTTTGCCTCCTGCATCCTTGCAATCCTTTTTTTAAGGGCAACTATCTGCACGGTCCCTTTCACCTCGTCATCCCTCTATTGTAGCTAGCACACCTCTGTCTCTAGGTGTCCTACATTCGGGTCCTCCTGCAGGGTGGTTAGGACCTTGAATGATTGTTCGAATAGCTGCATGTAGTCTGCCACTGCACTGTTAACTATGGTTGTTGCTATTGTAACAATGAGGGTTCATTGTTCCCTGACTTCTGGTGGAGTTGAAGGCTAAGCCTTCAACTTCAGTTTTGTGATATACAAGTTCAGCTCCAGCTGAACCCTGGCCATCTCTGCTTGAGCATTGCACACCCCTATGGCCGACTTGCGGATGCACGCCTCCACTGGTTCTTCTACCTGGATGTTCAACTCTAGGACCATCTAACAGGCTTCCCCTACTATCTACATAATCTTCTTGTTTTGCTCCACTACCTCATTACGTTACTAGCCCAACTACTCAATGTTGATGTGCTGCTCACTCATCACCTACAGAGTGCGACTCTCCTAGGCCCTAAGTTCCGCAGTGACTCCATATTCTAAGAGGTAGAGCGCCCCTAAGGGAGCGCGGCCATATTCACTCCTACTCCTTTCAGACTGCTAACCATAGGTTTATCAACCTCATTTTTTGTAGTAAGCGCCCCATCCGGTAGCAGTACCATTTTGGTCACCCTTGTGCGCAACATATCCTTGGAAGCTGTAGTGCCGATCGCAAGGCTAGTGGACACTGTGCTAACCTATGGAGTGTGAACCTCCAACTCCTCTAGTTCTGTTTGAAGAGCCCCCAGTAACTGCTGCTACTATTCTTCAAATTGTAGGAGGACCTCTACGGTTACATCCCTCAACATTTCACTGATGTCATGCAAATGCCCCTCAGTGAGGCTGATTGGGTTGAAAGATGTCTTTGACGCCTTTGTTTTCTTTCGTGGCACTATCTCCTCTCATGGTCGCGGATGCTTGAGTTGGGTGGATGTCATCTGCGGGTCCATGCCACCTTTTTCTATCTTTGTTACTGCTTCAATGCCAGGCGAAGGTGACTCCTATCCTTCATGCTCTTCTCCTTGTTTTCTGTTCTTCCACCACTTTCACGGCATTGCGCGCTGCTTGGGCCTTAGCCTCTACTTCCTCTTTCCTGTGCTTCTCTACTAGCTATGAAATTCAAACCTTGGTCTCTTCCTTCTTATGCTGCACGACGGACTTGTCCATTTCCACCACAGAGCTAGCTAGAGCATGCCATTCATGCGGCCAAGACTCAAGGACTGTGAATATCATGTCATTAGTCACTAGATATGGTATGTTGTGCCATGTATTTGTGGGGTCCTTCCGCGCCCTGATAAAGACGTGGTGGAAATCCTCTTTGAACTATGCGAAGCTCTGGATATTGGCATAGACTGTGGGCGACAATTGATCCCCATCTTCATATTCATATCCATTAATATCCAAAATATCTTTCTTTCCTTTATCCGCTACACGTCCTTGGTCACCCACAGCGAAGCGTACTTCGCTACCTCTAGAAGGTTCGGCGTGACTGAAGGGAACTGGTTGTCTTTGGGAAACCCCCATGCCGCCAGTACGATCTACAATAGGATCCACTCATAGTGAAACATTTTTCCCTGCTTGTGTGCCTCACGACAGTTCGCAAGGAACTCGTGGCATAGATAGTTCACCCAGTTGGACTGCACTCCTTCTGTACATTTTGCCACTAGTGCAACTACAGTCATGGGAAACTCATCCACGTGGCACTTCTGCATCACCTTCCCTGCTAGGATTTGTGTCGTGACCTTGATTGTAGGGTTATTAATGCTAGATATGGCATACTCTCACTTTTTCTTCTCCAACTTGAACCTCTTCTTCATTGCTTCCACGAGGGCCAACTCACCACCTTTTCCTTCGGACATATTCGTTGGGTCCTCCCCCTAGAAAGGAAACCATGTAATTTAGTGAATCAGATGGTTTGTGATGGGGATGGGATCCTCCAACCATAAACACCCATCATGCACCAAGCAGAGTAGCTGTCTAATGATGAAGAAAGTCACTTGGGTGTGGTGGTAATGTGGCACCCACAACAAGTTTAGAAACCTCACTTTCTCTACACCTCTGAGCCATGTCGATAGCTCTAATTGAATTGTTCCCATAGTCTCATCAATCCTCTGGCACATTAGCTTCTGAGTCGCTAAATGCGGGGACTTCTCATGGTCTCTGAGGTCCCAATATTCAAACTTCAACACAGGAACCTGCCCAAGTGCGGTCCCTCAAAAACAAGATTGTCGGGGAGCATCAGAGTTTGTAGAGAGCTCTTGCTCTCATCTATGTCCTTCGGCACCTTGGCTTTACCCTTCCACAGAGGAACATATTCTGGCAGCCTGGTAATAGGGTCCACACCTTAGGTTTCAACTTCAGTTTCCTCACCTTCCTCTTCCACTAGGATTTCTTCTAATTCCTCATCATTGGCCTCTAGATTAATGTCCTTCCCCTTTTCCTGCAATCTGAGCTTGGTCCCCTTTGGGTTTTGTCGTGAGATGCACACCAGGATCATGGCCTACTTATCCTTCTTAGGTCTTGGTGTGTGGGGTGATTTAGGGACCTCAACGATTATTCTAGCACTTTGTGGGGCTTCCACCTCTGCAATTTCCTGCATGACTTCCTCGGGTGTCGACATCATTCTAGCTAGGAGGTCCTAGGTCTCCTTCGGCAATTTTTCAAGCACTGAACTTTCTCTCAAAGCCCTAAAGTGTGAAAGGTCCATACACACTTGATAGTGCAATAAATTAGTTCTCTAAATTGCAAGTGTTTTTTGCTGGACAACCACTTGTAATTTATAGGGCCTTTTGAATTTGAATTCGATCGTTCCCCCCACATTCATCCCATTAATGCTAGATTGGACGTATATTTTCAAGAATATAGCCTTTAAAGTTCCCCTTAAATTCCTGCTACCCACTCCATTTGGCCTCAAACCAACCATCAAATAGCGAATAGTGACTTTAATGGTCACTTTTTGGCAAACCTGTGTGCCAGCGTAGTTGTCTTCGCACTCTTGGGGACCCTGTGCCACTTTGCATAGTCCTGAAATTGCACACCTCCCGGGTAGTGTATTTTATAGTGATGCACCTCCTTTCAGTTGTCTAGAACACTAAGACTATGCTTCTATTGGCTAGTCAGATGGTCAGGACACCTTTGTATGGCTTCAAACCACTTCCATTCACTTTTCCTGGGTAGGGATCTCCATTCAACTTAACCAACTGAACCACGCCACCACCTGTAATCTCCTTAATAACATATGACCACAACCTATGCATCTTGAGTTTCCCTGGAAATTTATAAAACTTACTTTCATATAATAGCACCAAGTCATTCACCTTAAAGGTGTGCAACTTAATATGTCAATTGTGCCATGCCTTTTTGTGTTGCTTTTCGACCTGCTGGTGAAATCTAGCCAAAAATATGTCTTCTTCTAGCTCATCCAACTGCGTGAGCCTCTCTTCCAGGGCTATGGGATCGATCATATCTGTGAGTGCTACTATGCACAGACTAGACACGATGTATTCCATAGGCATCACAACTTCAATGTCATATACCAGCCTAAGGGGTGTCTGTGCCGTTAGCTTCTTGCACATTGTCCGATAAGCCCATAATACTGCAGGTATGCATAGGTCCCAATCACTGCGCTGAGCATTGCATACCTTGGTCAACGTGCCTCCAGTACTTTGTTGAACACCTCCACTATCTCGTTAACTTGTGGGTGATAAGGTGTGCTCTTTTGATGAAACACCTGAAATTCTTCCACCAGTGTGCTGATCGTTTTGTTCAGAAAGCGCATACCTCAAACACTCACCAAAATCTTTGGGAATATAAATCACGTCAATACATTTTTAAATAGAAAATTCGTAGCAGTTGTGCCCATGCAATCCTTCACCGGTTGTGCTTCTCCAATGAGTCAAATACTCCATCATAGTGATAATGTACCTCCCGTCTGTCTTCCCTTGGGGATGAATAGGTCCTACAAAATATATTCCCCACTTTTCGAAAGGTCACAACATCATTTTTGGATTCAAAGACATCTCATCCCTCCATGCTGGCCTACCTGTTCTTTGACATACATCACATGCCTTGCAATATGCTTTTGAATCCTAATCAAGGGTTGGCCACCACAACCCTACACGTAGAATCTTCCGCGTGGTTGCTCTCCTTGCATAATGTCCTCCTGTGGTGCCCCCATGAGCATCTACGAGGATGCTGCTTCGTTCAAGCTCAAGTACATACCTTCGTAGTATTTTATCATTCCTCATCTTGTACAGATGCCAAAAAATGATAGAGAAGTTTGCTGCGCGCACCACTAATCTCTTCTTTTGCTAGAAAAAGTATCCTTCCGACGCAGTTCCAGTTGTTAGGAAGTGTACTATATCCTCGAAATGTCCATCTGTGGCATGCATAGCAAAGAGCTATGCATCGGGTAATCCTTCCTCCAAATTAGTAGGCTTCTCTCCCATCTTGATGAGCAAAAGGTGGTCAGGTCCCACATTCAATCGTCCAAGCTTCACAACAACTTCAAAATCATACTCTTGGAACAATAAGAGCCATTTGAAGATGCACCCCCCAACACAAGCTTATTGACCAAGTATTTTACCGCGGAGTACAGGTGCACCTGCTTAGGTTGGGGCTTTTCTCCATAGGCTTGCATCCATGTGCGTAGATCATTCTCCCCATCGTACTTTTCTGTGAGTCACATCTTAGGATTTCCAAATCGCATTCACATCATTTTCCTACATTCACGCCAATCATCAAAACTCCCCTTGTGCGTACCCCACCATCTTGCGGGCATAGCACACAGTGCCCAGTCCAGGGCCTAGAATCATTGCTTTTCTATTACCTTTCTTTTCAAATGCATCCAGAAAGATATCTACCTCATTTAGACCATCATAGATAAGCAGATTTCTTACCTATGATGATACACAACACAATGACAGGAACATCATATTGCAATTCAGTGTAGTTACTTCATGTAACCGATTCTGCCAACATTCTATTTCTTCATCAGAATCTGAAGTGCAAGAGCTCTCGTGCGCCCATTTAATCCACCAATCCACATTGGGATTTACCCAATCTTGGTCTCATGCTGTTATATTATAGATGCAATCCAAGTCATCATCACACTCATAATCGCGGACCAGCTCGGTATAGCGCAATCCTTCAGCAGGATCCAGGGGTATTATTACGCACAATGATTTCTTCTCAAAGATGATTTTTCTCTTATTCAGATTGATTACCCCATTCATATCAGTAGCCCAGTCAATTCCCAAGAGCGTGAGGTAGGAATTGCTATCATAAACAATCTTTGTTACTTCAAAATCTGCGAGCATGCTTGCTCCCTCAATATCCATGGTTATTCCTTGCAGTCACCCCATTGGTATAATTTTATGTTGATTTTCCATCCTTAGCTAAATTTGAGACCATTGCAGCACAGGTCTCCCCATTCGCTCCCATGTCTGTTTTGGTATAGCATTCACTTCTGATCCCAAATCCAAAATGACTTGATCCATTTCATATTCTCTGATCTACGCAGTGAGTCTCATTTCACATCCCGTCCTTGTCTTATGTTTTCTGATCTTGTGGAATACATGCGGTTCACCTGGTGCGATCCCAGCACATCTATTGATAAGTTCCCATAAACCTTTCACACCCTCACTATCACGCATTAACTTCATACAGCTTTCCAGGAAAGTTGTCAACATAACATATAGGGGTAGTTGGAGGCCTCAACAAAGCTCTTCTTAGCTTCAATGAAGGTTTCCCAAGTGCGCTCCAAATTGAACTCAGCCTCTTTCGCAGGGGATTTGTGAGCGCATGTACTCTTTCAGCTATTTCCCCTTGACATATGCCATAGTGATTCCACTTCAGAGCACTATATTTATGTTTGGATCTTCCTTGCACAGCTCAAACCTCATCATCTGTAGGTTCTAAGTTGAGGGAGGCAGTAACACTCCTTTTTCATGTATCCTAGCTATCAACATAGGACATTCTTTTGTCTCATTATCAAACAACATGTAATACTTGCACGACGGGCATGCTACATTAGTATAATCACAAGCATAGTGTCCTAGCCCTATGCAATTGTAGCAAATCAACTATTTGTGACCTCTACCAGGTCCTCCTCTGCCACAACCACGTTCGCGCCCCTGAAATCCTGTCCGTGACATCATTTCCTTCTAAACAAGGGGCCACGTTTTGGCCTGAACCTTGTAGATGGGAGTTCTATCAATCATCAATTCATAGCTCCTGCAAGTATGCTCATCATGTCCCACCAATCTACAAAAGTCATAGAACAATTGTTGCGGAGTTTGCGTATACTTCTGTAATACGTGGTAGTTATCTATGGCACATTTTTTTACTATTAAATAGATAACACACCACAAAGCTGGCGCTGCAGTAGGTCCTGCTTGAGCTTCTGACCTTAAAGGCATCGATCCTCCTCTTGCAAGGTAATTTGTAAATATCAGGCAGTGGTCTTTGTCATGACCTTGACTCTTACATTTCACGCACCATACTTCTTCGCATACCTCTAGCTGAACCATCATATCCTGCTCCAAGATTTGCATCTCAAGCCACAGATTCTTCAGCTACGTGTGGATCTATTGAACTCCTAGAGTAGGATCTTGTAACGGGATCTCATGTAACCTCATGGCAATCTCCAAGGCCTCTACCTGAGTTGTTATCTTTTGCTGTGATAGCACACTCCTTAAATGTGGTAGTAGCGAAGCTACAAACTACTCATAATGCTTTCCATTTGTCAAATTCATGTTGGCTTCATGGATCATACATTTTAACCTCTGATCTAGTTCCCATGGTGTCTCACCTGATAGCATCATGATCTCTTTGAATCCCATAATCAACTGCGCTTCAGATTTAGGCCTGCTAAATTCCCTATTCAATGTTGTTTGGATGGTTGCTACTCTAGCATTCGGGTTATCGCTAGAGTACTTAATATACCAGGTTAGTTTGCAATCTTGCAGAGCACTAACTAGTGTTACCTTCTTTATGTTATCATCTATAACACCTTGAGCTTCCCATATAACCCTCACAACGAGCGAGAATTGGTTCAAGTCCTCATTTCCCAAGCCTTTGAGCAAAGGCAACTTCATTGTGTTTTCCATACTGAATCACGGTGGCGGTGGAAGTGGTACGGGTGAAGTTGGAGGTGATGGCGGTGAAGATGGAGGTGGTGTGGGCAAAGGCGGTATTCACAGAAATCCATGTCTTATTAATTGAATAGTGCTTCACAGAGAGATCTTCGCTATCCCTTATTCATCCCTTCACGATGTTGAAATAAAGGGGCTATACTCTGGACCCTTATTTCCTTCATTTCTGTAACTTTTTCCACTTTGCGTAGTCCCAAACATCAAGGTAACTGCATAACCCATTTTTGCACAATAACATTTTAATCCAAGTATTCAGAGATTTTACGTACATACCTTACGGTCCTTTGACAAAGCATTGCTCTGCCTCACTATAGCTCACTGAAGTGTTGAACGTGAACTCAGTAACAAATCCTATAATACGATCGACCCAATGATCAATGGCATGCGTGATCTTATCCCCTGATGCTTCCAACCTTCACACTAGCTCTAGGGTCCACACAATAGGACCATCAAGTTTCCACCTGCCTTGGCTATCTGCTAGCTTTGTGATCCACTCGTATAGCTTAGTAAGGAAGGATGCGAAAAATATTTCATGGATCTTTGTATATAGGTATTAGTCCAACCACTATTCTTTTGACAATCGTAGGTTTCTACTCTCCTGCGCTGTGAACTCATGAATCCTTCTGTCCAACCAACCTTCGATTTATTTCTTAGTTGGATTCCAGTGATACGACATCACACATCTCTCATGCAGATTCTAGTCGCGACAACAAAACCATTTTTTGGCTTATGGTGGCCTGACCCAGGTTCAAATTTAGTTAGCCAAACAAATCCATACACTACTGGCCATTTCGGCATCAGCCCGCAGAGTGTGGACTGAAGTCACCTGAAGCAGTATGGGGGGAATGCTTGAACCAAATTTCCAAACCCTTGAGATGGATGTGATGTCGGTTTAGTCCAACTATACCTGCCTTCACGCAGGTTGTTTATCCCTCTACTCTACCCTTCAGTACCTTTGCGAACTGTTACAATTCGCCTTTGCGCAGCCCTAACCAGGGGCTTATATGCTTTCGTGCTTCTAGGGTAGTGAATTGTGATATTTCCCAAACTACGTTAATTATCTTACTTGATTTATTCATAGATTTTAGTTAGCTTTGCGTAAATAGATGCTCTTATTTGCGTTCACTTAACCAATACGATTATACACATTTTCACATCATATAAGCATTAGAAGTGAAATTCATACCCAATATAACATAAGCATAAACAAGAAATAAAGACACAAAACTTATAGAAGACTTCTCTTTATTAATAATTCCAGATGATTACAAAGTCTAATTTCCCTATGCACTTAGCTGCAAGGGTTCGTGCACTCAGCTGCGGACTTCTAGGCCTTTGCGCACTTAGCTACAGAGCCTCTGTCTACGCTATGACCCAAAACTTAGACTTCTACTTTAGAGGTATCTCTCATACATCATTTCATCTCTTCTTCATCTTCAATTATTGATCTCTCTATCTGCTTAGAGCTTAGCTCTATTTATACAATCCCATGGTTCGCAGACCATGGGTAGGTCTTTTACAACCGAAATTACATTATCAAAATAAGGGTGGATAACCCTATGACTCTTTAACATCTACACACTCCATGACCACAAAATGTGGAGTCTTTACATTAGAATCACAAAAAATAGACCAAAATATGGGCTTTAAGCCTCAAAACTGCCCTTGGGGGATCCTACGCCCAACAAGAAAAATTTGGCAAGGGCCAAATTTATCATTTATTTGCTTGAGCAAGAAAACAGTCAACTCAAGGTCAAACGACTAATGATGGAAGATGAGAAATTTAGGATGTTGAGGCAAGAGGTCAAAGGTAAAGTAGTGCTAGAGCATGATAATCATGATGAATAGGAGAAGCAGGTTGGAAGGAAGAGGCCTAGGACAATGGGTCCCAAAAAGGTATTGCAGAAAGAAAAGACCAAAACCTACTAGTAAAGGGTTTGAGCAGTGAAGATAAGATTGCTATGGAAATAAATAAAGGTAGGGAGTACTGGCTAGAAAAAGTCAATGGCCATCTAGAGAAGCTTCTTGACAAGGCTAACAGGCATAAGCAGATGTTGAGGCACATGTCCCACCATTACCAAACCAGAAACAAGATTTGCAACATCAAGGTCAAACAAATGCAAAACAAGATGAAGGAAACCCTAAAAGGAAAAGATGAGAAGGACAACTTGGATTTTCTTGCTGAGGCATCCATGATCACATAGTATACCTCATTTGGCACTTCTGGACCAATTTTGGGAGTCTTTTTAGTATTTTTGTGTTTTTGGTGAAATTTGGTGCAAATTCAGGAAAATGCAATAGTTTCATAGACAAAACACCTTGGCACTGCTCTTTTTCCTCAGAGCTCTAAATGAAAAATGGTTTGCATTTTTGGAAATATGATGGCCTCCTCTCAAAACCCATTTCCTCATATTTTTCAAACAGGGCTCAAATTTTGAGAAAAATGAGAAAAAGGGGTCAAAAATCAACATTGTACCCCTCTTTTTTACAGGCATTTCGCTTCTGGAAACCAAACAGATAGGGCTAGTTTACCATTCTTTCATATTTCAATTTTGACTTAAGAAAGACACCTAAAAATGGCCTCAAACTTGGCATTGTGCTTCTGCAATTTTTTGAGATTTTAATTAAAAATTCACTATGTAATTTTTCAGAGTTTCTAGTTCGATTTGGGTGAAGGTCAAATTGGTGGAGTAAATGAATGATAGAGTGAAAGGATATATAAATATGATGTAGTAATGTATGGATATTCTTTGTTTTTATGTAAATTAAGCTTCATTTATAAGGGAAATTGCAGTCAAAGCTAATTGTAGAATTTGTTTCAACCTCCCTAGACATTAAGGTTTGGTTAAAACCGCTCATGTAATGACTCCTAAAGTCATGGATTTGACCCCTGAGCCTAAGGAGAAGTTTTTTTGGCCTTTATGTATCATTTTCTTAGTCATTGCACTGGTTGGACATCTAAGGAGAGAACCACTGTAGCCTGTATTTGACATTTTTGGAAATCAAAGAACATAGTTTGCAACTATTATTTTGGAATTTCTATGCAGTAAGTTTATGATGTTGTTTTTCTTTTGTTATTACTTTATATGAATGATATTTAGCTTCCTTTTCCATTCATCATCTCTTTAATTGTTTTCCCTGCATTTTATAACAAAATTATTTTCACTAAGCTTTGTTTTGATGGAAAATTATTATATGTTATTTTCACTCGTCCTTAATGAATTAATGTTTCATGCTCATTAAGACCTTTATGTTTCTTCTAAATACCATACTACATCGAAAAAACCTAAAATCATTCACAAAAGAGTTGGTACCTTGCTCCTTCATATCTTTCATGTTGTAATCCTTTGACCCTCTGACCTAGCTACCTAGTTTTTCTTCCTTATCGAGGAAAAAAACCCTAAATTTTCCAAAACTCACCTGAGCTTCGCTATATAGGCTAAAGTCCTTTATAATCTAGTCATCTCTTGGTTGTGATTGCATAGAGAGAGCCCTCTCTAGTTTGGTAGGGCTAGCTACAAAATGCAAGCTTGGATTCTGGTTACCTCTGTCGATCTCCTCATCATCCTAGGACATTATGGGGGATAATAGGCCACAAATGTTGAGAGGAGCAACATCACAATACCTCATCTATGAAGGGCTTGATGCTATAGGGAAGGTGTCACTACTCACTAACTCGGAGATATCGTCCATGGTAAAGCCGCATGATGATGCATAGATGTGGGTGTGGTATGGTTAGTGGGCCCAGCTGTTTCATGATCTCTGCTGAAATGAGGTTCTTTTGGCTACCATTGTCGACAATGAATTGTAGTGGCGAACCCTTCACCCACATTTGTGAGTGGAAAATATGCTCCCCCTCCTCTGGATTGTCAGGCTCATTCTTCTGGATATTGGTAGTGGCAATAGTGGCAATGGGCTCCGCATCAATAATTTGCTTCCCTTTTTCATTCCTCTTGTCGTGTCCTGACTGAGGGTCAGAACATGCATATGATTCTAAAGCCTTCAACTCAGCTACCATTGAGTGCTTGGTCATACACTGACTTGTCTTGTGAGTGGGGCTCTTATGGAACTCACACCACTTTCTTGTGTCCTTCTTTGACTTTCTGGTCATGTTATTTTCTTGCAACTTCAACGGGTTATCTTCGTTTAGCCTGCCTTGGCTTTGTCCTTTGTTCTTTGGATTTGAAAGTCCAAAATCTCGCTTATTTT
Organism: Pinus taeda; assembly: GCA_000404065.3. Taxonomy (NCBI): domain Eukaryota; kingdom Viridiplantae; phylum Streptophyta; class Pinopsida; order Pinales; family Pinaceae; genus Pinus; species Pinus taeda. The sequence goes on along the minus strand of APFE030903713.1, from coordinate 183,031 downwards.
GTTTAAACTTCTACTCAAACTTTACAGTTTATCCGTACATTGTGCCAAGCGAGGAGATTTCTAGGAACTCCATCTCATCCTAGATGTACCTGTGTAGGAAGCTGTGGTATTTGAGTGCCAAATTCTTCTTTGAATCCTTGATACCCAAATTTTTGCGCAGGGTATGAAAAATATTGGTAAACTTCATCACGTCTTGTTCCCTTCCCTGCGACAACATGGTCCACTTTATGTATTTATCCTCATAGCTTCTGATAGGGTAATATTGCTCCTTCATGGCATCCATAATGAATTCCAAGTGGGTGGGACTGAAAGAAGTGAGGTTGTATTTTCATCCTTCTGCTCGCAGTAGGTTTCCCACTAGTCCTTGACATGGGGGGTTGGTTTCAGAAGTGAAAAAGTGATGTTTCCTAGCTCGAAAAATCATGAACAAAAAATATCCTTCTAGCAGATTTAACCATTTATCTACAACATCGCATCTATCTAACCCTCAAATATGGGAATGTCAAAATTAACTTTTACCTTAAAGGGTGTGGCACTTCCAAAGTAGCTACTAGAAGTAGAGGCATCACCTCTGGGTAGCTGCTGAAGGATCTGCACAAAGTTATCCATCATCGCATTCCTTTTTCGCTCGAGGGATTCTTCGAGCAAGATTTTGATAGGATATCCTCCCCCCTCGTCTCTCTTTTCATCCACCATGGGAGGCCATGGGGATTTGCAAGGATGACCTTGCAAAAGTTCAACTAGATCAAGCCCTAACTCCTTATATCACAACCTCATTGGCAACATGCAAAGAAAAATAGAGAAAGAGCAAACCGCTTTGATACCAATGATCTGAATTTAAACTAGAACACATAAAATCATAGATATAACCATAAATATAGAGATGCAACAGAGACATCACTTCCTTTGATTAATAGAAAAATATTGAATTATGCTTACAAATAGAATGGAAATGAGACTAGCTTGGGCGATGGTAGCTTATCTCTGAGAAGCGATGTGCTGGCTAGATGCCTCTAAACTATGTTACAATGAGGCTCAAAGGCCTATTTATTATTGAGAAACAATGGAAAACCCTAGACATCCAAAATCCTAACCCTAGGAGATGAAGTGCCAAAATTGTTGGCCTCGTTTGGGTAAATTGGTACATCAACTTCCCGGGGTCGTAACTTTGGCATACAATCTTCGTTTGGCTATCATAACACCTCGTTTCAAAGATCTCAAAGAGAAGGACGAAAACAAACTGGCAAGATAATTTGGGACTTTTTTGGTCTCTCCGTTTTCCCCATAAACATTTTTTAGGGCCTCGAAGAAGCTACCGAAGTTCAGGACCCGAAAAACTGGAAAAAATAGTAAATTGTGCTACAATTAAGGAAACTAGAAAATATGAAAGAGATAGTGTTGGGGGTCCAAGTGGAATATGCAGATGGCCATCAATATCCACCTGGACCATGACTACACAAAATCTATATCATCGAAAGAGGATGATGATTCACATGGAAATTACAAAATTACTACCTGTCAATATCAATGAACCACTGACATAATAATGGTAGAACTTAGGAGGAACTATCACTTATGTCCAAAACTAGGAAGACTAACCATGGTGGGGTGCCATATTAAAACTTCCACACCTTTAATTGATTTAGAACCAACCCCTAATGTGAATCATATGCCTCAAGAAAATTTGAGGCAAACAAAACGGCCTTCACACTAGAATCAGAAAATAATTCAAGATTCTAATCTAAAATTAAGTTAAGAGTCAAATATATCATAAGACCTTGAGAGATCTCAACCACGAATTCAGGCTATCAAAACTGTCGAAAGGAAAACAACCCCACTTCAAATTGGAATAGTAAATAAATAAGATAAAGGTCACAATACCTTTATTAGAATTGGACGAGAATCCAATGTATCAACCTCACATACAAAATCTCATAAATCCCACTAAAGCAGGTCCCCATATTGACACCTTAAACATTCAAGAAGATCACCCTACCATAGACTGTGGAACACATGTAGAAGAATAAGATGATGATAGCCCTCTATTTTGCAGTACTCATTTCTTGAAAACTACATGTTATATTCAAGAGCATCCCATAATCTCATGCCCAAATCAATCATGGTGGAGCTAGGATTGGATATTACCAAACCATACCATGAGCTTTATTCATTAAATTCTAGAGGGGTAAAATGCCTTGGTAGCATCAAGGATTTATTGATCTCTCTTACCAAAATACCCAACAAGAGCTTAGTTATGGAGATAATAGTAGTTCATATCCAAACTTCTTAGTGGTATCTCTTACTAAAATAGCCAACAAGAGCCTAATTATGGACATAGTAGTATTTGATATCCCTACCTCTTATGGCATGTTGTTTTCCTAATCTTGAGCAAGAAAATTGGGTGTTACCTTGTAGATGGATTTATCTTATGCAACCATACGTATGTTTAAGAGTTAAGGGAGGAGACTATATAAACAAGCTAAATTCCTACAAGTTGTGAGTGATGCTAAGAGATCTAAGAACATACATGTATATTCTATCAAGGAATCCATGGGATGTTATAGCCTATTCATTAATTCCGAAATAATGACAGGAGTAGATCGACCACCTGCTAAGATTGAGCAACAACATTAACAACATCTAGTTTAGAAGTTATTCTTTGATGAAGCATACTCAAGAGAAATAAAATGAGAAGGAGTCCTCTTAGTACCTTGTATGGGACAATATATTCCTCTATCATTTAAAGTAGAGTTTTATGCCACAAACATTGTTGTTGAATATGAGCCATTAATTCTATTTTTAGAGATAATAAGGAAGATGGGAGTTAAAAGCATAGTGGTTTTTGGTGCTTATGAGCTGGTAGTATTCGAAATAAACAACATCTACACTAGCAAACACTCCATGGTGAGATCATAACTAAAGATATTTTTGGATTTAGTGGATGAATTTTCAACCATTAACATATACCATGAAGCTCAAGCTTTTCAAATGGATAAGGAGGGGGTATAATCACAGGAAGACAGTCTCAACTTCCTCAACCAAATAAGAGGTCATCAAGTGATACAACTTAACATTAATTTATCCTAAAATAACTAGTATCATTGGAACAAATATCTAACCATGATGATGTTTCTAACATATCTGTTTTCCAACTAGTGGCCGAGAACATGGAAAAATGAAACTTAAGCACTAACGAGAACTTACAAAAGGTAAAGCTCATAAAATATTTGGAACCCACTTGCAAAACAAGGATGTTGAGTTATTTATGCAATTCAAATATCTTTTGTGTGGAGTTATGAATATTTGAAAAAAATATGATACATCCGTAATACAACGTAGAATACCATTGAAGGAGAATTATAAGAAATTTGTGAAGAAGCTCAGGATATTTAACCCTATTTTATTGGTGCTAATAGAAAAGGAAATTATGAATCTATTGGATGGGAAAATTATTGTGCCACTAAGATACTCTAATTCGGTACCAAGTCTAGTGCCTATAAAAAAGAATGTAACACCCCACCCAACATTTACCTGCTTTTACCATCTCTCCAAGGTAAACGTGAGCTAAGTGTTACCGTGACATGACCCAACCTCCATGCTCAAATTATGGAAGTGGGGCCTAATATATTGAACACATACTTCCACTCATCAGGGACGCCAAATCACTTAGGAGTCTAATAACCACCCCTCGTGATTAATCCCTAAGCTAGAACTTCTTTTCATAAACTTTACATCCCAACCACACCCTTGACACTTTGTGCATGTAGTTCGAAGGATCCAACCACACCAACAATCCTTCATGCATGTATTTGGAAGGCTCCAACCACACCCATAAGCCTTGTTACATGCAATCATTACAGAAATATTCTAGTTTTGTACATGTGGTCACTTTTTCAAGGCGAGTCTATAGGCTATTGCCCAAAATTTCCAAGAAATTTCCAAAATCATGTCTGAGATGATAATAAGTATAAAAAGCCAATAATAGGGCTAGATCCTATACACCACATTCCTAATACACGATAGACATTTCATCAAACGTATGATAAACATAGAAACTACACGTCATGAATGCATATATGATGATCTTCTTAGCTTCATCAGTGAATCATCAAGAAGGTCCAATTCCCTCTCAAGATAGAAGCAACAACACTTGTGAGCCCATATATCCATCAATCATTCAATAACTTATCAATCATTAACAAGATCCATAACAATAACACATCATATAACTACCCATATAACCGAATCATAATCCATGACAAATCAACACAATGATCGAAACAATAACTAGTACATGTTCTCACTAATCATAATAATAAAAAATATCATATTAACATATGAAAATTACAACCAAGTCAATGACTTCCACATACAACCTGACCATAGATTGGTCTGAACCAAATCTCTCTTTCAACCATCACCCCTTGCCATATTACAAGAATGAATGTGGGATCATATGGGTTAAACCAACATAGAACTAACAAAGGCTTCCAAAGGCCAAACCACCTCAACCCTTAACCATAGGAATTTCACCTAACTAGTTGAGAAATCACTAATACCAAACCATATTCATCTCTTCCCAAGTTTTCCAAGGCTCCAAGGACTATTTTCTCAACCCAGAACTACTAGTTAACCCAAGTTGTTAAAGGGCTCTGGAGATTTTCCATCTCAACCTGTAACCTCCAGGGAAACCAAGCTATTCCAGGGCTCCAGAGATTCCATCCCAACCCACAACTATTAGGGTATCAAAGAACCAATCAAAAATCTAGATAGCGAACTCACTACATCATGGCTATCCAAGAAATGGAAAGGCAAGGTTGAAAGCATTATCAATCCACGAAAATCCCATACCAATGATAGAAAATATAAATAATAAACCAATGTGTCCACCACACATTCGAGAATGCAATAGCCACAATCGTCTTTCAAATGAATCAAGAAGGGTATGAGCAGTCCATATCATTTTTTAATCATGAATTGAGAGATGAAAAACTAAAATATATCATTCTAGAGAAAGGGGAATATGCTATGGTAAAGGAATTTAAGGCTGTTAGAGAATATGTGTTTCATTTGAAAGTGATAGCAAATGTTCCATTGGAGACAGTAACGGAGATTCTCATGGAACATGAAAGTGATGGTTTATGAGGGAAACAAATAGCCAAACTCCTGGAGTATGATATGGAGATCAAACCTACAAGGTTCATGAAAGTTCAAGGATTTGATAAGCTTCTTACTGATTCAAATCATGCAACACATGAAATGTGCACCAATAAATATGTATGCAACATTTACAAATAGGAGAATCCTCAAGAACCTATTTCATTGGATGAAGAGAATCCATAAGAACCTCTTAATCCTGGTAGATACAGTCCACAAGAACCTATCATTCTAGTAAGAAGGAATTCACAATAACCCTTCCCATCAAAAGGAAGGAATACACGAGAACCTTTATTGAATGGCCTTTTATATTTTCAGAACTCCATCTTGTACCAATACATAATGTTCTTCTTGCAAAATTTACATTGTCCTCCTGAGCTGGCCAAAGCTAAATTTAGATCGTTGAAATTGAAAGTAATCAAGCATTTCATTGTAGATGAAGGGTTATATTGGAAGGACCCCACTGACATACTACTTACTTTTGTCATCAATGATAAAATGTAGGAGATTATTTCATAATTTCACTGGGAAATATGTGGAGGTCATCAATCATGGAAATTCATAACATACCAGGTTTTAAGAGTTAGATACTACTGAGATTCTCTTTTCAAGGATACTAATACCACTATCAAAGCTTGTCTAGAATGGAAAAGAAATTGGGTAAGTAGAAGATGAAGTCTCTATTGTTGAAGCACATAAAGGCTCTGTTGATGCTGCCTGATAATCTCATAACACTAAGGGGTCTCCCTAGTGAAGTCCCAATTAGACCTCATAATTTTTTGGATAGGAGCCCCATCTAGGATACCATACCAACTTTCATCATGTATATTTTATTCTCTTGGATATCGAATGTAGAGAGTTGAATATGAGATCAAATGTAATATGTTAGAAGAATGAGGATGAGATAAAATCTCCATTGATAGCTCGTGGAACATGATATAAGAATAAAAAAACAACATAATGAGAAAGATCATGCCTTACATAAGAATCAGATAGTTTAGACTAACTAATACATACACAATGGGAATGTGTTAGAAATCAATTGTAATTAGTTCACAATCTATTACTACTTGTTGAGTCTTGAAAATGTCATTCATTTCCATTACACTTTCACTATTATGTCCATTATATTACCTCCATTTCACCTCCATTTCACGACTATGTCACCACATTCATCCCACTTTCATTGTCATTGGGCTACCTTTATGTTTTTCCAATATTTATTATTTCTAAGCCTTTTAAGTGAATTTGTGGTTAAACATTAGAAAATAATGGGTTGAGTTTGTTGACATATGTAGGTTGAAAGGAGACTTCTAGAAGACCCTTATGTGGCACTCTAAGGCCAAATTCGAATTTGGTTGGAAAGAATCATGGGATCATGAGGATATGTGTCACATCTCCTAATTGTATTGTAACTCTAAAAGACATGTGTCTTATCAATTCCTATTTTGATTAGGACTCTAGAGGTAGAAGGAGAAATTCATGGATTATCATTAATGAGATGGCTCTAATCTTTTGTATAAATAGGAGATCTCTCTCCTTCATTAGTTAGTTCTTAAGCTTAGCTTATGAGAGTCTCTTTCTAGTCTCTTTTTAGTCTCTCTTTAGTAGCTTGTTAGTCTCATGGCTTTTGAAAGCTTTTGTACTTTGCACTTTGAAGAAATTGAATAAAGCTTTGATGTTCTCAACATGAAAGGAGATGTGAAGTAGATGTCATGGAGCACATTAGGATGTAAGTAGATTAGATTTTCATTCATGCAATTTTAAGTATGCTTTGATTTTATAGGTAGAAGGGGGCCCCTGCCTTGTACAGTTTGAATTATTGCATTTTATTTTTTCCCGGGATTGTGTGTTGTATTTGCTTTAATATCTAATGGTAGTTGCAGTTGT
>APFE030903713.1:112391-164907 GCA_000404065.3 Pinus taeda | reverse complement strand
CCATGGATTACATGTCAGGCCTTCCTTCCACTAAGCATGGAAATGACTGTGTTTTTGTGGTCGTCGACAGGTTCTCAAAGATGGCCATTATGATGGCCTGCAAGAAGAATATAACAGCAGAAGCCACTGCTAAAATATTCTTTGAATGAGTGTGGGTGCACTTTGGGATCCCACAGTCTATCATCTCAGATCGGGACAGTCGGTTTCTCAGCACATTTTGGTCCAGTCTCTGGTCAATGCTGGACACCAAACTCACGAAGTCCACAGCCTTCCATCCTCAAACTGATGGCCAGACAGAGGTTGTCAATAGGATGATTGTGCACATTCTGCGCATGTATAACTCAAAGCATCCACGCACATGGGACGAGAGCCTCCCCTATGTTCAGCATAGCTACAACCGATCTCTTCACAGCTCACTGGCCATAGCCCTTTTCAGGTGGGTTTGGGATTCCAGCCACTATGCCCCATTGATGTGGCCATGCCACTTGCAGCTACTCACATGAATTCAGCTCATGTCCAGTCCGAAACAGATAAGGCCACCAGCTTCATTGAGCGCATCCAACATATTCGTCAGCAGGTCCATGACATTCTTGAGAAATCCAATGCCAAGTACAAGTAGCGACATGATCAACATCGGGTGGCACACAAGTTTCAAGTGGGCGACAAAGACTGGTTGCATTTGCAAAAGAACGCCTTACCGGAGCCTATCGGAAACTCAGACCACTTCGATATGGCCCTTATACCATTACCAAGGCTGTGGGAGACAATGCATTTGAGCTCAGTATTCCCCCATTCCTTGGCCTGCACCCGGTGTTCAATGTCGACCGCCTTCGGCCATACTTTCCGCCATTACTAGACACGTCCGACATTGCCGAACAACTCACACCCACAGAGTTAAATCCAGCTTGCATGGAACAAGCTGCAACTGATCGGATCATGGACACACAGATCAAGCACACTCGCCAGCAGAATATCCAACTGTATGGAGTTGTCAAAGCAGGACAACTCCTTCACCAGGGCAAGTGGCTCACCAGGGACCAAGTGTAGCAGAAGTTCCCTCATCTCATGGAGGAACTCAACTCAATGGGGACCATTGTTTCCTAAGGGGGGAGGAATGATCCAGGTGGATATTGGTGGCCACCCACTAATTCCACTTGGATCCCCTCTAGTGCTTCTTTCAGTTTTTTCAGTTTCCTTATTATAGCATAGTTTACTATTTTTAGCAGCTTTTTCGGGTCCTAAACTTCCGGAGCCGTTTTGAGGCCCTAAATGACGTTTTTTGGGAAATCTACTGCCAGCAATTTTTTTTTTCAAAAAATTATCTTTTTCGTCGTATTGCTTGGAGAGATCTTTCCAATGGGCTATCATGTGCATCAAACAGAGATAATACAACCAATTCGCAACCCCAGGAAGTTGATGTACCAACTTACCAGAAAAACGGGGCCCACAATTTGACGTTTCATCTTCTAGGGTTAGGTTTTGGAATGTGAAGGATTTTCCATTGTTTCTCGACAATAAATAGGCCTTCAAGCCTCATTGTAACACAGTTCAGAGGCATATAGCCACACATCTCTTCTCAGAGATAAGCTACCATCGCCCTAGCTGGTTTATTTCCATTTCTGGTTGTAAGCATATTTGAGTTTTTCCATTAATGAAATGAAGTATTATTTCCGTTGCATCTTTGTGTATACGGTTATCTCTGTAATTTGTTGCCTTCCTGTTTATGTCCAGATCAACATCACATTCCACAATAAAGGTTTTTGTGAAGTCTGACATAGCTAAGATTGATTCTTGGCACATTGCCTCTTTAAGATGTTCAAAGGCCTTTGTTGCTTTTGGAGTCCATGAAAATGCATATTTTTTCAATAATGTTGTTAGAGGTGCTTCTATTCTCCCATAATTCTTAACAAACCTACAATAATACCCTATCAACTTGAGAAATACTTGTAGATGCTTTGTTGATGTGGGGATTTTCCATTCCTTGATGGCTTTAATTTTGCTAGGGTTTACCTTAACACCTTCATGAGATTTTTGTCTTTGAGGCTTCTACAAGTCTCATGATTATGTAGATTATCTTCCGGATACATCGCATTAGGTTTCTTTTTTATCGTCGTTTCGAACCAACAACGGTGGTTCATCTTGAGGATGTGAAAGATTATTGAAAGATTGGTCTCATTTTCCATATATATAGAGATGTATGAGATGTTTAGCCAACATATATTAGGATTTATTAAATTATTTTAAAAATTCTAGTTGTTTAATTAATTTAATTGTTTTATATTTTTTTTAATATTTTTATGATATTAGGGTTTAATTATTATAGAATATATTCATAAGGTTATGGTTGTATTAATAGATTTGTATAATTATTCCTTATTTTAATTATTATTATTTTAATTAATTAATTAATATTTTATTATTAATTGTTAAATGATTTTAATTTTATTTATTTATTATATTTATTTTAATTATTTATATGGCTATTATTTATTGTTGGTCTACATAGTTAATATATCTTCTTATTTATGTTATTTATTATAATTATTTTATTTAATAATTATTTAATATATTTTTTTTATTTTAATTTTAATTATATTAATTATAATTATTTTAATTATATTTATTTTAATCATCTGACCCGTGGTATGGATATTTCTTAATTTATCTCTAGACCCATACGTTCTGCTCTAATACCTCTTGCTTGGAGTAGGGACGTATTTGTTACCAAGCACAGAACTACACCCTTTACCATCAATACAATTTTACAGAGGTTCCTCACACTTGAGGAGGTTGAAAAATTCCTAAATGAATTCCACTCGGGGGCATGTCTCGAACATTTTTCTCGTTATGTTACCATCTAGAAAAATTTTTGTGTTGGTTATTTATGGCCTCCCATCTTTCAAGATGGCATCCTTACCGTACAGAAGTGTCATGCGTGCCAAATATATGATTGTAAGGCCTGTGCTCTGCCCTCTCCATTTTGAAATGTTGTATCGACTTCATGACATGTAACCCTCACTCTGTAGAGGGGCATGGTTATATTATTATCATAGTTGACTACTTTACTAAATGGGTCGAGGTGATGCCCACATTTAACAAGACTGAAGAAATGATTGCACACTTATTTTTCAACCACATCATCACCCGGTTTTGTGTTCCACAATAAATGGTTATAGATTAGGGAAAACATTTCCAGAATCATATGATGACAAACTAACTGCTAAGCTATGAATCTCCCATGAAAGTTCCACCCCCTACTATCCTCAAGCTAATGGAAAGGTTGAGGCCATCAACAAATTTCTTAAGATGATTTTTCAATGCATGGTAGGGGTGCACAAATCGCGCTGGAATTGTATTCTTTATGCTACTTTATGGGCATACTGAACCTCTATCAAGATGACTACCATATTTACACCCTTTCAATTGGTATATGGTTTGGAAGTTATCCTCCCAATTGAACGTGAAATTCCATCAGAGAAAATACCTATTGAACTTCTTCTTTCCACTTTCATAGAAGAGGAGAATCTTTCACATATAACTTGATTAGATGAAACTTGACGTGACGCTTCTATAGAAAATGTGGCTCATGAAATATGCATCAAGGTGTAGTATGACAAAAGTGTCAAGCCTCTTGTATTCTCAGAAGGAGACCTTGTTTGATTATATGCCAAGAGTCTAATAAGTTAGTTTGAAGGAAGTTTCAACCCATGTGGTTAGGTCTGTACATTGTCAAGCGAGCCCTTATAACCTACGAGTTAGTATATTTTTATGGAATTCTCTTGGCACAACCTAGTAATATTTTCATGTCAAACAATACTATGCTCGATCTCAAGTGTAGTTTTACTTTGTACATACTATCTCTAGGTGTGTTGAGTGTGTTTACAGGGTGTCTTTTCAGAGTTTTAAACGATTTTTGTTGATTCCCTTTTACATTTCATTTGTAGATGTCGGTATCTCTTGAAACTTCTATCAGTTATGCTGATGGTGTCAGTCGTAGTACTCAGAATTTATCTTCTACGGCATGGGCTATCTTTGCTCCGAATGGCCAGTTAGTGATTTTTCAAGGGATTTGTATTGGTCACTGCACTAGCAACATTGTTGAGTATAGTATAGTGGTCGATCTACTTTTTGATGCTATTGCACATGGTATCTATCATTTAGTTGTCAAACTTGACTCACATCTCATAGTACTGCAACTTACTTGTGTTTATTCAATTATAAATCACACCATATTATGCATGGTTTTAAGAGTTCACCTTCTAGAAAGACATTTCAATTTCAGGAAATATGAACACATTTATAGAAATGTAAATACATTTATAGATGGCCTAGCTAATCATGTTTTAGATAGAAATTTGTAACGAAAGTAATTAATTTTCAATTCACATCACATTAGACTGAAAATACAATAGAAACCCAAAAACACTGAATAATTATAAATAATATATATATATATATATATATATATAATATATATTATATATATATAATATATATATATATATTAAGTTTAGTTTTACAATAAATTATGCTCGAGATACATATGGCTTACATATCCCATATAAAAAACTACATGCAAAGATATAAGTAGACAAATAGAAGGTTATCATGACAGAATGACTCCGCATGAGCCATCTTGCACAATAGTTGACCGATACAAATAGGCACTCCTATGTTGTATTGCTAGAGTCATAGCATAAGTTGGTTGACTGTGGTCTCATAAATTTCATATGTCAACCCTGACATGTGGTACTCTTACCTTTGATAGGACCTATTCTACATATGGATCATGTAGCATATCTCTTCCTATCGCAGTGACTCTTGTTGGTTCTACTGCCTCCTCCTATTTTCATTCCTCTGTACGACAGAGATATGAAGCACCAACGGGTCGAACTAGTCCTACATTTGTATGAAACATCAATATTTTAGTCTCAAAAACATAAAAAAAAACACAAAAAAAAAATTGTAAAAGTTTCAAAACTTAAAAGGTCTAAATTTCTTACCTGAAGCACCCCATTCCTCACCCTCAAGAAGCATGAGCTTAGGGTCATCACAAAAATCCATGCCTGCGTAAGGATAGTTGTTGATTGTAATAAATTGTTTGCACAACCATCTGAAGAAGGATGGGGAGAAGTTGATCGCCAATGACCCTACATGTCGGGACATGTGATCTTTCCACCTCTTCATCTGTGGCACCCTTGGATCGATAGGCTCGATTATAATCTACTGAGGTTGAAGTAATGGAACCCATTCTAATGAAAAGGAAACTAAGATCATTTCATATACAAAGTTCTTTAGTTTTCCCACATTCTCTTTAGATATATGTTCTATCCTATTGACCAAAAATCCCTCACTCTAGTTGAAGAGTGTTGGCTCCAGACACTCCAATCCATATTGCATGTATGATCTACTTGCCACATGCAATGTTGAGCTACTTGCTAATCTTGCAATAATGAATAGGATCATTCTCAAACAAAACTGGGTCACATCTCTTATACTGATCTTTCCATCCTTTGCTGGTTGGGCTCAAGGTCTACAATAAGTGGTGATGTAACCTTTCACCATCTCCCCACCACTTCTCCCACCTATGAGAGATATTGGGCCATACCTCACAAACAAATCTCTCAGAAAGTAGATATCTTATACCTTTATCTTGAGTAGATGTTCCCAAAACTAGAATGCTTGTCCCTGAACATCCCATAAATGAAAAAGGAATTTCAACAGCTCCATTTTTTGCTTCATACCAGGAAGACAAAATAATTTTAGTAATCCGCAGTTTCTTAATGCCTGGATGGTAGCAGGACCATTTGCTGCACTTAAATCTTGTTCCTCTTGTTCTCTTTATCTCCATATGAAATCAATTTTGTGCTTATTAACCCTTGAAACATCAACAAGAGGTTCATTAGGATCCCTTTCATGTAAAAAACTTGACAAATTTTGAGGAAAAGTTGATTAACAAACTTTAGATTTGGCACAATGCACCATGGAAGATAAAACTAGAGCATTGCACCCTTGCGTGCAGTGCATGACTGCTTAGGTGCAACACACCTTTTGACCATTTGGGCCAGGACAAAATTTTGGAACCCCGGGGTCTAAAAAGCTTATAAATTTGGCATGAAATCATAAAATGGAGCCACGGAAAGAAAGAGAAGGGTTTTAGCTCCTACCTGGAAACGATGGTACTTGAAATCATCCACTAGATTGGCTGCAATCAGCTGTAGAAGATTGAGGGAAAAATTACTCAGAACTCTCATTGTTGAAGGTAAATGTGAAATGGTAGAAATGAACAATCATATTTGAGTATAGGTGGTAAACTTTTCATTATTTTATTCATGTTTAATGTTTTAACCTAGTCATGATTCATTTTTACTATGAAACAATTATGTTTAATCCTTTCTATGTTGTTCTAAGTAGGTTGATAGCTGTTAGCGGATTTTTTTGTGGTTTAAACAAGTTATTTTTCCCAAAGAGTACACATTTATCTCTTTTTCGTGAACTTTTTATCAATATCAACAATGCCAGGGTCAAAACTCTCTCTAAGGGAAAACCTAGTGAAAATATTCCACTAGTCAAACTGAGATAGACTAATATATTAGGCTTGAAAAAAGACTCTTCTCACTCCATGAATTCATCCTTGAAATTATCTTTCTAGACTTCGAAGACCACCTACAAAAAAATTGCATTAATATTATATTAAAGACAGAACTTCAACTGTCCTACTTCAAAGTTGCAGTCCAAATACTTTAAAATTTTGACCTAGCTACTTCAAAATTTCAACCCAGTTACTTCAAAATCTTGGCCCAGCTTCAATACTACAATTTTGGCCCTTCGAGAAACCTATAAATTTTTCACGTGTGATAGTATAGAGAAAATTTTTGGCTTCTATTTCTTAAAAAGACTTCTTTGTCCTTCACTAGCTTTCCTCCTTTCTTGAATTTCACACCCCTTTCACTGTGTCCATCTACTACAGATCGAATTTGAATGAGTGTGCTCCAAATGAGGTTAATTTAATTTCTAATACAAACTGAGAACCCATTTTCTAGCCTAGAATGGTGATTTCAATGGTGGAAATTTTCCTAGGATTCATTGTGTATTTTTAATATTTCATTGTCATTAAAAACAATTATTGTATTTATGATTAATATGCCTTAAAATCCTAATCTGTCTAGTAGAAATGGTAATTTTATTGTGTATTCTATGATAATATAATTCATAGATGGAGGTTGGAGCTTGGAAATCAATGTAATATTCTCTCTATAATTATTTCTAACAAAGTTAAGAGGCTCTCAAAATTGCGTTCTTGAAAGTATCTCATGTGGTTGATTATCTCCAAACTAGATGACACCTTCATATTTATTTATATGCTCTTTCATTGAAGTCAAAATTTATGGGACACCTGTTCTACTTTTGTGTTTACGGGCTCTACTTGTGGCTACAAATCATGATGAGTTGAATAAAGTTAAACCTGTAATTCAATATGCAATGTTTGCAGCTTACCATTTAGCTCTTGAGACATGTTTCCTCGCCGATGAAGGTGCCACATTGCCCGAACTTCCCTTGAAATTACCAGTAAATTTTACATTGCCAGAAGGAAAAATAAAAGTAAAAAATTACATAGATCCATTTCTACTATACCTTGTTCTATTGTTCCTATTCTAGAACAAAACTGGTTGGGCAAAATGCAAAACCTGAAATTGTATAAAGCAATGTCAATTATCTCTGCCTTAGCAGATGACCATTTGATTGATAAAAATAAGGGAGAGTCCAAACAACCTCTTACCAGTGAGGGATTGTGCCACCTATGTAACATGTTACTAGAAAATCTAGTCATGATGAAACTAGACCTCTTCAAACATAAATTGTTTTTAAGAAATCGCCCATAGGAGATACATGTGCCCAAGTTACAGGGGTACAGTGGGATACATATCCATCTGGGGAGAGGTCTTCACTGCCAACTACGCCTTTAGGTGATTTATCTGGATTGTCAACTTCAATAAAGGCATATTCAAATGAAATTATATCTCCAATGGGTCGAGGTTCATATGGGGAAGTTACATCATATTTGGAACTTCGAGATAAGGAATATAAAGATTCAGATCTCACAAATGATTTTGTTGTTTCTGTTTCATCCAAGATTAATGTGAGAAGGTGGCATGGGAGAATCAAGGAGTAGCATAAAATCAAATGAAGTCTAAGGTTTTTCCGGATGAGCAACTTTTAGGGTACAAAAACCAAGAACATGTTTTCTATAAAGAAGACTTTCCACCCTCTCCTTCTTATCATCAATGTATATTTATTTTGTTATCAGGTTTTTATGTGTTGAAGGGAACAATATGTGAGCATTCACAACTCTTTCGTATCAAGTATTATGGATGTTTTGACAAGCCACTAGGAAGGTACCTCTGGGATGATTTGTTTCACCAAGTAGATTTTTTTCATTTATTTTTCTTCTTCTGTAGTTTTCAAGTATATTTTTTCTTCATTCCCTTTTTTTCTTCTGTAGTTTTCTCTTTCTATATTGTATACTTTGCATTTACACTATAATAATTGACAAATTTTGATGTAACAAAATACCAAAAACATGTAGAATTATCATTGTCATTTCTATAGTGAACCCTTAGAAGCACATGTTATTTTCTATACACACTATTAGGGTAGCATCATGATATTGGAAAGACAATTACATTTACTATTAACATTACCTGGTGAGCGCGAAGGAAAAATATGGTTGTGATAGATTCTTAAAACATGCACGGAAAGATGGAGTTCTAGAAGTAACTAGATGAGTAGTCATGTCTGATGTTGCATGGAGTTCATCCTTTGGAAAATTCCTACAACTTGGTTTCTCTAATCATGTTGTAGAAAGTAGAGTTTCCAGCTATGGTCATTTATTACATCGATACTACCTTTGTTTTTAGTGGGTATGCAACTAAATTTGGTTTATTTATATTTTGCAAGTATTTTTCATGTTATTTTTTTATTTTGACCCTGTGATATCTTACATAATTTATGTATCTCTTGATTTTTCCAGATTACCCATATTTGTGTATGATAGTTAATGGGTATTCCATTATAATCTATTGGACCTACATTGTTCCCAAATTAAATTTGATAGGTTTGGTAGTATGATTGCATGTTTCTGATATTCATCCACCAATTTTCTATCTTTGTAGTTGCCACCTTCATAATTAGAGTTCCACGATCCAAATCAAAAGTATTGGCTCAAAAAAGAAGCTGCAAACATATTTTATAATACAAATTGTGCATATGGATAGATATTGGCTAATTAATTTATATGCCTATCATACCTATGGCATAGGACCCCCCAGATCCAAATAATTGTGCATTTTAATGCAAATGAATAGGTTGCGGATAAAGTGGAAATGTTGTTTAGAGAGATTTTTAATTTTTCTCTATTAGATAGGACAAAATTGCCACATTTTGATCCTTTTATTTTGGTATTAAGGTTCTTGAATCAACGAGGAAAACTGCAAAGATTGAAGGAATGTTGCATAAAGAAATATTTGAATTTGAGGTGATATTATAGATGTATATAATGGTTGTTTAGTGTACTGTAGATTGCCCAACATGATATTATCCTAGAATAATATTTCTACTTAATGAATATTTCCATATTTGTTTATTGAAATTTCTTAGTTGGAAACAATTTCTTCATAGAGTTCATTCTTTTGATGCAATATATCATATTTAGACAAGGTTTGTTGCAAGAGGCCATCATTAGTGACACACAAGTTGCAATATTTGTTGTTGATATTTCAGAGCTAAATTGTATAAGGCATCTTATTCTTTATGAAGCTTGCGAATGGGATCATCGTCTTTGCCATTTAAATTCATCTCTTAGAGTGAAAAACTCTCCTGTCGAATTGGAATCTAGTCCACTGGAGGATTTTAAGACTCCACATAAGGAATATGATTCTAGCATAAATGAAAAAGTTGGAGATAGTCATGGTACAGTCAAAGATAGTAACAATGATAGTGGTTGTTTTGGCATTCCAATGACAGAGGACAGAGGCTCCACGGTTGATGGAAATTATCTGGACAAAGCTATCTATTTTGGGAATCTTCAGCTCAAAGATATCCAAGATGGTGACAAGCATGTTTTAAATAATGGATCTCGACATCTTTCCATGACTGGTTATGTGGAAAATTCCTACTCTATGACCATTTAGAGGGCACTGGTACTATGAATGGAAAATTAGATGAAGGCATGGAAATTATTAAATAAGTAGAAGGTAAAACAACCTAGAATTTGGATGACGTGGAACGAGGTCCACACATTCGTGTTTCATCCAATATAACCAATGGTATGATGCTTCATACTTTTTAAATGGAGAATTGTGAATGCGATACCAACAAGAATGTTTATGAGACAATGCCTTTTGAAACAGTTGATAGTAGGGACCACGCAAATGTATTGGATGAATATCATGGAACATTTTGGAAACTATCAGAGAAGGATTCTCATACCTTGGCTAATTGTTCAGATACATTAGATGTAGCATGGATAGTTGAAGTCCAATCAGTAAAATCTCACGTTGTACCAACGGCATTACAAGGGCAGGAATTCAGTTTTGTCACTTTGGTTGCTGTTGACAGTGGCAATGAACTAGCAAACATAAAAACAATTTCATCGAGTTCAACAAATTGCAATAGGAGACAGGATTATGTTTGAATCTACATTAAACATGCGAGATAAATGTGGAATAGAGGTTCCTAAGAAAAAACATCCCTCCCTCACTAGTAAAAGCATTAAATCTATGTGAAGAGTTTAGACATTGGATTAGGGTCAAAATTACCAAAACGTTACAACAAGAGTTTATAGGAAAAATTATTGGGGTCTATTAGAGTTGACTCTCTGAGAAGCTATAGTCATATGTTTGTCTCATCAATAAGTGCTATGGGTGGTAATGTAGTTGGTAAGATTATTTTACTAACTAGTGTCAATGATATGGTTATTTTTGTTTATGATGATGAGCCCACAAGCATAATATCTTATGCACTGAGATCGCAAGAATATCAGGCTTTCTTATATGACAAGGCACTTGAAAGTGAGAAACAAAGGGAAATAGACGAGGATAAAGAAAAGGAATGTGCAGATTTATCTGGTATGGGTGGAGTTGTTTCATATCCACTTTGGCCGTCAGATGGTTCCTTACATGAGTAAATTTCTTTCCAAAGAGAGAAGTTCAAGATTTGAGGATATTTGCACATATGGCTCCAAAGGGAATGGGGGTTCATATTTATCACTATATGAAAAACATATGCATGAAAAAATATCCTTTTGTGATGAGGGTCCTCCCAGAAAAGTTAAGTACGCGGTAACCTCTTATTATGCAAGACAATTTGATGCACGTATGAAAAGGTGTTATCGAATAGAAATGGACTTTAGATTGTCAGTAAGTTTCTGCATGAAATGGGGACCTCAAGGAGGAAAGAGCAATATATTTTTTGCAAAATCCTTGGATGAAATATTTATTATTAGGAAAGTCACCAAGACAAAGTTAGAGTCTTTTATGAAGTTTGCTGCATAATATTTCAAATATCTGTTTGACTCATTAAGTTATAGAAGCCCCAGATGTTTGGGAAAAATCCTTGGTATTTATCAGGTTGGATACTAAGGAGCCATATTATTGTTTATTCTATATTTGACTATATGTGTGTGCAGGCTACATAATGTGTTAATGTTTAGGTGACTATAAAGAACTCAATTGGTGGCAAAGAGATCGTGATGGAACTAATGGTAATGGAAAATTTGTTGTCTGGAAGAAATGTAACACAAGTTTATGACCTCAAACATTCCGGTCACTCCCATTACAATTCATATTCATCAAGAAACAACAAAGTTCTTTTGGATCAGAATCTCTTAGATACCATACCGACTACTTCAATATTTCTTGGGAAGAAATCCAATAGCCTTTTGGAGAGAGTAGTATGGAATGATACTTCATTTCTTAAGGTAAATATATTTTTCATTTTTCATAATCAACCATAATTGTAATCTTAGTTTCAATTTTTTGTTGATCTATTTGGTTGTCATGATAGTGTGAAATGTGTGTTTGTAGTTAATTGATGTCATGGATCGTGTTAGTGTGAGTGTCTTCACACTGCCATCAATGATCAAAATTTGCTCTTTTGCATTTCATAGTAGGAGTCTCGTACTGATGATTTTGCATTCCATTAGGTCATGGATTCACTCATGGTAGGGTTTTCTTCAAATTTTTCCCTCTTGATCTGTACTTTCTGATCCTCTTTCATATATTTTAGTCATGGCTCATGTTCACTTTGCAATTCATTTCATTAGGTCTTAGGGTTTGGTCTCATTATGTTTTAGGGTTCCACCATGATAAAATCCATAATTACATGCCAATAATGATCAACAAGTACATGAGGAGGCCAATAGTGATTGGTAAAGCCATAATTTATCATTTTGAAAGTTGAATGTAGTTCTCACCTCAAAACTTGTTTTGAGGTGAAAACAGAGTATTTTGTTTTTATCTTCATTTATGATGTATTTTTATGTTTTCATATGTAATATTGGTTCCATGCTGAACGTCTTGTGATGTTGCCAAGCACCTACCACTGCAAAAAATCAACTTATCATGAGCACAAATCCACGTGCAAAAGCAAAAGAGAACAAGAACTAAACCCTAATTTCCTCTCCCACTGAGCTAGGGTTGGCTATGTGATCATATATATCTGAGTAGAGGAGGCATAAGGGATATCAGAAGGTATGAATCCATTTTATATCATCAAACATCAGGTCTCCATCATTTGTCGAGAAGTCATTCCAAGGAACAAGCCCTTCACCACACATAAGGGACATTTTTTCTTCAAACTATGTTTCTAAGCAAGAACAGATGAATTTGAAAAAAGTGAGAGAGGATTTTTTCCATAATTGACCCACAAAGGAAAACCTCTTTCAGTTTTTACACATGTTTCATGGTTTAGTAGAACTGTTGAAAACATCATTTGCCTCATGAGGGTTGATGCACCTTTGGAGTCACCTTGGTAAAATCATTTTCCACCTAGATGGAATGACCAAATGACTTGCTTGATGAGTAAAATGATAATTAGACACAAAGAGCTTTCAAATGAGCTACCATGATTTCAATTTGGAGTTGAGGAAGACCTTCAAAAGTTGACTGCAACAACACTATGCATTTTGGCAGCCTCATTCTGCACATTTTGACTAGACTTGGCAGATTGAGCTTTTGATAGGGAAAATGAACTCCAAATTGAAAAATTCAAGATGTTCTAGAAAATAGACTCGACAGGATTTCCAACATGCTATCACACCCCCAATTTTGACATCGAGAAGGCAGTCAAAAGTTGTCCCACACTGGCATTGTGCTTAAGGAAGGACGCGCTGCACTTAGGGCAAGGCGATGCGCTTAGGGAATTTTTACTCAGTACAAAATATAATGGGTGTTGTGCTTAGAGGATGACACTACACTCCTAGGTTTTGGTGCTACGCTTAGGCTAGCCAAGCCAAAAAACACTCCCAACTTCTGATTTATGCCAAATTTCCTCCTATTAAACACATGGCAAGTAAGTATCATTGTTCCTCTTGCTATTTAGTTTGCATATGTGAAGAATTTCATGTTTTTTCACTCCCAAATATAAAACCCTAATATCCACTATAAAACCCTAGTTCTTTGATACTCCCTACCACTCACCTCATAAACTAAACCCTTATCCCCACCACTATTATCACCTTCTACCACCCATTTATTACTCCCTAAACCCTCTCCTTCTATCAAAATCATTATTCTTCACCATCTCAGACTTCTTAACATTCATTGGGAGACTTTCATTGCTCATGATATGTTCAAAGGTCCATAGATCCCTTCACCAGTGCATCAAGAAAAAGGTGGGCCTTCTAGCCATGCGGAAACAAGGAAAGAGGTCAAGGAAACCAAAATTGCTGAGGTGCCAGTGTATTTGACAAATCCGAGAGGCACAAGAATTTTTTTTTGCAACTGCTAGGCAAATGTTTACTCCATAGGATGTGGAAGGGACCTTGACTTCTTCATCAGTTCACAAGAAAATGTTATCTCCACGAGGTGTCGAAGGGGCTCTGCCTTCAACATCGACAAAATAGGTACAGGTTGAGCAGCTAAGCAAAGGTAAGGAAAAGGTAAAGGAGGATGACATGGATGATGACCAAGAAAGGGAATTTCAATTCGAGGAGCATGATGATGAGTCGGAGTAGCACTATACCCATCATGGAGTGGAGATTAGTGGTTTAGAAAACTAAGATGAAACTCCATCCCAAAACATGCTTATGATGGAAAAGGATTCACACATTCAAATGTTGATGGACAAACTGGCAATGGCTAGATATATCATTACATACTTGGAGCAGGAAAATAAACAATTGAGTGATAAAAAAGTCCTCATGGAACTTGAGCTAGTGAAAACAAAGAGGCAAAGTGACAAAGAGGCTCATGTCACTTTGACTCCTATCGAGCAAGAAATCGAACAAGATAGGGAAACTTGGCTTGAAAGAGTCAACCTAAATCTTGAAGAGCTCATTGACAAGGCCAACAGGGATAAGAAAATGCTCCGACACATGGCATACCATTACATGGCTCATAACAAAATATGTAACATGAGGATTAGGAAGTTAAAGGTTAGACTAAGGAGAGCTTTGGAAGGAAAAAAGGAGCAAGATAAATTGAAGATGTTGGCTGAAGCCTCCCTAGCTCATCAAAGCAGTTGATGGTGGTGTTCCATGCCAAATTTGGGAAAATCTTGAGAATATTTTGTATTTTTGAAATTTTGAAATTCACAACACAGACAATTTGTCCAGAAGTGCGGCGCCACTAGCACTGCGCTTTTTCTTGAGGCATCCATTGGAGAATAGGTTGAAATTTGTGGATTTAGAATGATGAGGACATGCACCTTGTAAATTTTCAGAAGTTTTGGAGCAAATCGGGTTCACCAAAAGGTCCAAAATATACCAAAAAATGACTTTTCTGCCTCTTTTTGAACACACGGAAGCAACCTTCGGAGATTCAAGCTTTTAGGGGGAAAATGAGCTCCAAATCCAGAAATTATAGATGTTGCAAAAACTAGACTTGAGGACCTTTCCAATGAGCTATCCTGGTCCCAATTTGGCTAAGGGGAAGGCCTCCAAAATTAGGTGGAAAGTGGCATTGTGCTTAGGACGAATGGCATTGTGCTTAGGGCCATTTTGCTCAGGAAACTAAAATTCGCTCTTTTTGACTATGAATTTGATTTCTCTCTCCTCATGGATATTTTCATTGATGTAATTAATGACATGGCATGTAAATGTAATTGTAAAATAATGTTAGAGGGTAGATTCGTTAGTTACAGGTGGTTTTGAGGCAAATGAATCTATTTCCACTCTTTTAGAGGCAAGTTGCTTGACTACCTATATTCCAGTTCTTTGTTGGGAAAAGGTTGAAACAACCCCTTTTCTCATGGATTCGACCCTTGACTGGTAGGATGAGTGGTTTTGATGTCTATATTATGTATTTTCTTTGCGATTAACAAAGGTTGGATTTATCTAGATGCTTATGTACTAAACACATATCACTTCGTAGCAGTTTTGGCACGAAACTAATAAAGTTGCAGCTATATTTATGGGATCCCTGTGGTATGGCATTTAGCATGTGTTTCTTCTTCTATTATTATGTTCTCATGTCATTTATGTATGCCTCTTTCATATAATATCTTCTGATTGGTTGTTTTCAAGTAAGATAGGTGGAATACATTAGGTTTTAATGCTCTACCTTGGGAAAACACCAGTATTTCATGCGTTTCTACTATTTAGGAAGGATTCATGACCTGCTCATGCCCTTCTTAGCTCGTCACCAGTCTATAATTTCACCTCATCAAGCCTAAAATGTTGAAGCTCATACCTACCTTTCCCCATAGATTCCTCTGCAATTTTGACTTAGTTTTGTAGGCCCAAATTGCCCATCTCCTCCTAATCTGGCAAAAAACACCAAAAAATTCAATCAAAACCCTTGAGCTAATATAGCTAGCATAAAATCTTGTCCCTGATCTAGTCATTTTGACTGAGATCCATAAGGAGAGAGCCCTCTCCCGACCTGGCAGGGCTAGCTACCAGGTTAAACTTGGTTTGTGGTTACCCTGGGAATAGCTTTCTTTAAGCCTGAGGTCAAACCAGGCGATAACATAGCGGTGACCATACTGGGGAAATGTAGTTTTATGTTTCTCAGTAAAATGTATCAAGTTTAGATCTAATTGTTGATGGTGGATAATGATTAGACACCAAAAAGGCTGAAATCATTCACTTGGCGACTCCAAATCAGTTTCAAGATCAGACCCAAGGACTCCACTGTAGGATGAACCCGACCAGCAAAAATATGAAAGGAAAATATGGAAAGATCAGGTATTCAAGTTGGAATTTCATCCAAGATATTATGTTCTTTATTATAAATTATTTCTTCTCATTTCCCGAGAATGTCAAGAAGGCTTTAGGAAGTATACTGTATTTGAGAAAAGATCCTCGACCTGCATTTGATTCTTTCCCTTTGAAGATTGTGAATAAAAAATATTTGCATGCCTTTGATCTTGATCAAGACCCTTCTTCTGAATCTTATGATGACTGTCTTCAAACTAATGAGCTTCAAGAGACCAAGACTGATTCTACACCTTTTGTATATACTCCTATACCTTGTAAAATTCCAGATAGATATAAGTCTCTGATTTTACCTCCTATATCCCATGCTTTCCCTAAAAATCATTACCTATATCTACCAGGATTTGATGGTGAATGTGACAACATCACTGCTGAGAGACATGTATTTAATTTTGAGTCTTTTCTTAATGTTTTTGAAGTTGATGAAGAGGATGTTAGTATTACGTTTTTTGCTCTTTCTTTGCAAGGCAAATTCAAGAGTTGGTTCAAAACCCTGCATGATGCGAGCCTCTCAGATTTCCAGTAGTTGATAAAAAATTTCCTCGACAAGTGGGTGGTCAAACAAAAACCTTTCTTGATTATAGAAGAGTATAACTCGCTGAAATGACAGCCAGGGGAGGCAGCACAATAGTTTTCTGCCAGGTTTAACCAAGTCTATTTTTCGATGCCTGTTAATATAAAACCTCCTCCTAGATCCGCTATCTTGCACTATTCGAAAGCCTTTGATCCAGAAATGGAGTTTCAGCTGAGGAAAAGGAAAATTGCAACACTTGAAGAGATGCAAAATAGTGCAGTAGATGTAGAGGCTAATTTTCTGATCAGAAGGGCAAAGTTGAAGCCAGAAGAGATGAAGAACATAAATCCAAAGGAATCGACATATTTAGAGGTAAAGCTCGACATTTTGGTAAGTGTAGTGGAAGAGATTATGCAAAATATCACCACAAGGAATGAGTATGATGTTCAAGACCATGGCTCGTTCATTGAAGAAAAGCAAGTTATTGATTCAAAACATTTTCTTTGTTTTCCCAGTTATCATAGATCTGATAATGATTGTTTTATAGATTATCTTGGAGGAGGGAGATCTGTTGATATGACATGTATGCTTGATGATGTGTTTTATATTGATGATTTTCCTAAGTTTGATGAGTATGTTGATGATGATGTTCTCCAAACAGAAGCTAGTCTTAAAGACAAATCAATAGTTGGTTTGTGGAAGGACGAGGTTCACTTCTAGCAACTTGAATACAGTGATCAACCGTTTCATATCAGCTATGGAAGTGAGGAGGAAAGTGCAGAAAATGTAAGTGAAGGATCTTTGACTTTTTGTTTTACTTCATTTCAGTTCATTAGAGACAACTTTCGTGAAATAAAAAATCAACTGTCGATAAGTTTTGATCTGGACCATCTAGAGGGCAATGAAATCCTTGTTCAAGACTTCTCAAATCTAGATTTGAAGCCCCCGAATTCCATTTAATGTCAGGTTGTAGATGAAGACTTGGAAGTGGGAACATATGATCAAATGATGCAAGATGATTCCGTACCATTATGTTTTGAATCATTTCAGTTTTTGAAGGAAATTTTGCATAGCATATCTTTAAATGAGAAACCTATAGAAAATCATGCAATATCATTAGAACCAATAGAAAATGGGTTGCAATAGTCCTTTCAAGTTTTTCACAATCCAATAGCTGATGTGTTAGATGATGTCTACAGTCAAAGTCTTTCTTCATTAGCTAACTATGAGCTTCAAAAAAGTATTGATACAAACCTAATCCGACAACTGGTTTCTTTGTCATTTTCAGCAGGAGTTTCATCAAAAAGCTCAGATGAAAGTCTACATTCATGGTATGAGGAGAAGAAAAGTAATCCATTGGATGAGCTAAGTCCCAGTGCACATGAATTTCAAGATCCTTATGCAGTATTTCTGGAGTCAGATAGAGAATCCATATTATTCAATCTAGGAAAATTTGGATCTGTTTACAAGTTTTCATGGGAGTTGCATTGTAGTAGTTTTCCCTTCTTTCTCATAAATATGCACTTGTGGAGAATTAAACCAACAGCCAAAATGCTTACTTGGTTTCATTGGTTTTTTCATTTCACTTGATCAGGTGAGGAATGGATCACTTAGAGTAGGGTGTGATTAATAAGCTCACAGAAGTGAGCATGGTTCAGTCAGTTTTAGAGTTAGTTTGTGTCGTCAAGTCGTCAATTTTTGGTCATGTATTTTAGATTGAGATTTTGTTTTACTCCATGACCAATGGATAATTCTACTAGGTCTACAGTGTTCCTGGCACCTCCTAGGAGCTACCATCCCCATTGGAGCCAATGTTAGTGTTAGTGTCTTCACATTACCATCAGTGATCAAAATCTGCTCTTTGGCATTTCATAGTAGGAGTCCCATACTGATGAGTTTGCATTCCATTAGGTCATGGATTCACTGATGGTAGGGTTTTCTTCAAATTTTTCCCTCATGATCTGTACTTGTTGATCCTCTTTCATATATTTCAGTCATAGCTCAAATTCACTTTGAAATTCATTTCATTAGGTCTTAGGGTTTGGTCTCATTAGGTTTTAGGGTCCCACCATGGTCAAATCCATAATTACATGCCAATAATGATCGGCAAGGACATGAGGAGGCCAATAATGATTGGTAAAGCCATAATTTATCATTTTGAAAGCCGAATGTAGTTCTCACCTCAAAATTTGTTTTGGAGTGAAAATAGAGTACTTTGTTTTTATCTTCATTTATTATGTAATTTTATTTTTTCATATGTAATATTGGTTCCCAACTACACACCTTGTGATGTTGCTAAGCACCTGCCACTGCAAAAACTCAGGTTATCATGAGCACAAATCCATGTGCAAAAGCAAAAGAGGACAAGCACTAAACCCTAATTTCCTCTCCCACTGAGCTAGGGTTGGCTATGGGATCAAATCTATCTAAGCAAAGGAGGCAAAAGGGATATTGGAATGTATGAGGCCATTTCATATCATCAAACATCAGGTCTCCATGTTTTTTCAAGAAGTCATTCCAAGGAACAAGCCATTCACCACACATAAGGGATAGTTTTTCTTCAAACTATGTTTTGGAGCAAGAAAAGATGAATTTGAAAAAAGTGAGAAGGTTTTTGTCCACCATTGACCCAAGAAGAAAAACTCTTTTAGTTTTTACACAGGTTTCCTGGTTTCAGATAAATGTTGAAAACATCATTTGCCTCAATAGGGTTGATGCACCTCTGGAGTCACCTTGGTAAAATCAATTTTTCTCCTATATGGAATGACCAAAAGGCTTGCTTGATGCATCAACAGATAATTAGACACAAATATATTTACAATGAGCTATCATGAGTTCAATTTGGAGTTGAGGAAGACCTTCAAATGTTGACTACAACAACACTATGCATTTTGGTAGCCTCATTCTGCACATTTTGACAAGTCTTGGGAGATTGAGATTTTGACAGGGAAAATGAACTCCAAATTGAAAAATTCAAGATGTTCTAGAAAGTAGACTCAACAATATTTCCAATGAGCTATCACACGTCCAATGTTGACATTAGGAAGGTAGCCAAAAGTCGTTTTGAAGTGGAACTGTGCTTAGGGAAGGAGGCATTGCGCTTAGGGAAAAGCGCTGCACTTAGGGACTATTTGCTTACTTCAGAATGTAACAGACACTGCACTTAGAGGGTGGTGCTCAAATCCTAGGTTTTTACGTTGCACTTAGACTAGCCAAGCCAAAAAAATGCTCCCAACTTCTGATTTATGCCAAATTTACTCCTATTCAACACTTGGCAAGTAAGTATCATTGTTCCTCTAGCTATTTAGTTTGCATATGTGAAGAATTTCATGGTTTTTCACTCTCAAATATAAAACCCTAATCTCCACTATAAAACCCTAGTTCTTTGATTCTCCCTACCACTCACCTCATAAACTAAACCCTTATCCCCACCACTATTATCACCTTCTACCACCCATTTATTACTCCCTAAACCCTCTCCCTCTCATGTTTTTCCCATAGCTTCACTTACATCCATTCCTCAAGCCATTGCACATACCACCCATCCCATACATTATCAAAATTGTGCAAACTAAGAGTGTTAGCTAAACCATGGACAAAGGAAGTGATTTTGAGTATTATGAAGAGACAACCGGTGACAGTTCTGTAGAGAGGCATAAGCAGAGAAAGCCTCAAAAGGGAGGAAAAATCATAAGAGAAAAGCCCACCAGTTTAAGAGAATTATAGGCTTGCCCACTTGCAGTCTCTAGTTTCAAACATCAAGCCTGTTTTGAATTCTGTGAAGTAGTGGAAAGAAATCAGTCTCATCATGAGTTGTCCAGAATTTTTGTGGCTCATTTGCATAACTATGAGGTGACACTTGCTTGGGTAACCTTCACAATATCACAAGCTGTCCTTTCAGAGGCCACTAGAATTCCTAATGTTGGTCAAAAATGGTACAAGGGTCAGGATCTTGATGAGCATTACTATGAGCCTTACATCAAGTCTCAGTAAAGAAACCAAGTGAAGAGGTTATTCCCCTTTAAAGTTTTGGAGAATAGGTATGTTCCTTTGATGAGGATTATCATCAAATATTTCACTTGTGAAGGTAGATTCTCCCAGTTGTATGCTTATCATATCGGACTCCTCATGCACCTCATGAGGTTAAAGATGATGAATCTCCCATATTTCTTATTTAGAAACATTGACAAGATAGCTTACCTTCTGCAGAAGAAACCATACCCTCAGCAGTTGAACATCATCTATCATTACTCTTTGATCAAAATCATTGTTCTTCACCATCTCAGTCTTTTTAACATTCCTTGGGAGACTTTCATTGCTCATGATATGTTCAAAGGTCCATAGATCCCTTCACCAGTGCATCAAGAAAAAGGTGGGCCTTCTAGCCCTGGGGAAATAAGGAAAGAGGTCAAGGAAACCAAAATTGCTGAGGTGCCAGTGTACTTGACATATCAGAGGGGCACAAGAAAACTTTTTGTAGCTGCTAGGCAAGTGTTTGCTCCATGGGATGTGGAAGGGACCTTTCCTTCTTCATCAATCCACAAGAAAATTTTATCTCCATGAGGTGTGGAAGGGGCTTTGCCTTCTACATCGACAAAATAGGTATAGGTTGAGTAGTTGAGCAAAGGTAAGGAAAATTTACAGGAGGATGACTTGGATGATGACCAAGGAAGGGAATTTCAGCTGGAGGAGCATGATGATGAGCCGGAGTAGCACTATACCCATCATGGAGTAGAGATTAGTGATTTAGAAAACCACGATGAAAATCCATCCCAAAACATGCTTATGATGGAAAAGGATGCACACATTCAAATGTTGATGGACAAACTGGAAATGGCTAGATATATCATTACAAACTTGGAGTAGGAAAACACACAATTGAGTGATAAGCAAGTCCTCATGGAACTTGAGCTACTGAAAACAAAGAGGCAAAGTGACAAAGAGGCTCATGTCACTTTCACTCCTATCGAGCAAGAAATTGAACAAGATAGGGAATATTGGCTTGAAAGAGTCAACCTACATCTTGAAGGCTCATTGACAAGGCCACCAGGGACAAGAAAATTCTTCGACACATGGCATACCATTACATGGCTTGTAACAAAATCTGTAACATGAGGATTAGGAAGTTAAAGGCTAGGCTAAGGAGAGATTTGGAAGGCAAAAAGGAGAAAGATAGATTGAAGATGTTGGCTGAAGCCTCCCTAGCTCATCAAAGCAGTTGATGGTGGTGTTCCATTGAAAATTTGGGAAAATTTTGAGAAGTTTTTGTATTTTTGAAATTTTAAAATTCATGGCGCTGCACCTTTTCTTGAGGCATCCATTGGAGAAAAGGTTGACATTTTTGGATGCAAAATGATGAGGACATGCACCCTGGAAATTTTCAAAAGTTTTGGAGCAGATCTGGTTGACCAAAAGGTCCAAAAACTACCCCTGCCTCTTTTTTGACACACAGAAGCAACCTTGGCAGATTTAAGTTTTGAGGGGGAAAATTAGCTCCAAATCCAAAAATTATAGGTGTTCTAGAAACTATACTTGACAACCTTTCCAATGCACTATCTTGGGCTCAATTTGGCTAAGGGGAAGGCCTCCAAAAGTTGGTGGAAATTGGCGTTGCGCTTAGGAGCAGTGGCACTGCGCTTAGGGCCATTTTGCTCAGGGAACTAAAATTTGCCTGTTTTGACTGTGAATTTGATTTCTCTCTCCTCATGGATATTTTTAATGATGTAATTGATGACATGGAATGTAAATGTAATTTTAAAATAGTGTTAGAGGGTAGATTCATTAGTTAGATGTGGTTTTGAGGCAAATGAATATGTTTCCACTCTTTTAGAGGCAAGTTGTTTGACTGCCTATATTCCAGTTCTTTGTTGGGAAATGGTTGAAACAACCCCTCTTCTCATGGATTCAACCCCTGATGGCTAGGATGCGTGGCCTTGATGTCTATATTATGTATTTTCTTTGTCTTTAGCAAAGGTTGGATTCAGCTGGATACTCATGTACTGAACACATATCACTTTGTAGTAGTTTTGGCACGAAACTAATAAAGTTGCAGCTATATCTATGGGATCCCTGTGGTATGGCATTTACCATGTGTTTCTTCTTTTTTTATTATGTTCTCATGTCATTTATGTATGCCTCTTTCATATAATATTTTCTGATTTGTTGTTTTCAAGTTAGACAAGTGGAATACATTAGGTTTAATGCTCTGCCTTGGGAAAACACTAGTATTTCATGTTTTTCTACTATTTAGGAAGGATTCATGACCTTCTCATGCCCTTGTTAGCTCCTCACCAGTCTAGCATTTCAACTCATCAAACCTATGGTGCTGAAGCTCATACCTACCTTGCCCTATAGATTCCTTTGCAATTTTGACTTAGTTTCCCAGACGCAAATTGCCCAACTCCTCCTGATTTGGCAAAAAACACCAACGAATTCAATCAAAACCCTTGAGCTACTATACCGAGAATAAAATATTGTCCCTGATCCAGTCATTTTGAATGAGATCCATAAGGAGAGAGCCCTCTCCCAACCTGGTAGGGCTAGCTACCAGGTTAAGCTTGGTTTGTGGTTACCCTGGGAATAGCCTTCTTTTAGCCTGAGGTCAAACCAGGTGATAACAGATTGTTTATTACTTGTTTTAGTTGATGAAGAGTGTCGTGAGATGGTTTTAGGTGTTATTGATTTTATTAGGTAGTATATATGGGACAACAATCTAGAGACCTAGGTAAAAGCTTATGGTATTCTTGGTGGCGCAAAAAAATATATAACCAAAGTTATATCTTCAAAGAAGTACAAGAAGAATTTATGAAAGGCCATGTCTATATAATTTTTATGGTTCCATATTAGTTGGTCTCCTCTAGCTATCAACCCTTGTCCATTGCAAATTAACAAAAACGAAGATTGTTCTTTAATTTTGACAAAAGAATATAGTGGGGATCAAGATTCTTAGTACCTTACACCATATAGACCATTATGTAGTCTACAAAGCCAACACAATAACCTTATTCACCATGTACATTTTGAAAATTTCCCTTGAAAAGGATGATGGGAATCATAGAAGCTACTTGTCCATAAGATGGTTCTAATTGATTATTTCCTTTGTATTAGATATTTGTATTTTTATTTCTCTCATTGCCGATAAGATTTAGGATTGTTGAACTCTGCTTTGGTAATAACAGACTCATATAATTTCTTTGAAATACATTTTTTCATATTTGATTTTCCATTTTAGGTAACGTTATCAACAATTTCAACTGCTTCAATTTGAGCATGCATCTATCAACGTTTCAAAGATGAATACACTATTTTTTTTTCCTCGTTTTAAATTTCAATACATGAAGTTTATTTTACATCTTTTTATAAATTCAATAGTTCTTTCTATGATCTTCTTTATGCAGAGAATTTTCCTAATGATTGCGACATTTTGGAAAACTGAGAATTCTTTACAAGAGGTATATGCTCTCGATATTGCACTTTTATGAAAGGATCAAGAAATAACTATTGGAAGTCAAAAATTTCATTCTTTATGACCATAATTTACGTGAATAAGTCAATAGTTCCTTGTTTTGAAAGGTTTGGAGGAGCTCTTTTTTATTTTTTCATGTGGATCTAGCTATCAATTGAAGTGAGATGTGGCCATCTTCTTTTTTCTCCTCTTTAGTTATTTTGATAATTTGGTCTCATTGAATATTGTCTTTCATTTACTAGTCTCATTATCTTCAATGCTTTAATACTAAACTTGTTTTATGCCATGAATAAATGATTTTGGTTGATTTTAAAATGCCCCCTTGACTTATTTTTTCCAACCAACTAAGTTTAGTGTATTAACACCATTTTTTGAACTCAAAGGGTTTCCGAATTCATCACTGTAGATGATATGATTTTGTTTTTCCTTCATGAGAAGTATCAAAATGTTTGTTTTCATGTTTCAATACTTTCAATGGTTGGTACATCATATGTATTTTTTGATTTCTCGTTTTTCTCCATTAAGGTATATTGGGCTTCAAGGTTTCACTTCTAATTGAGTATTGAACTGAACATATTGAGTATCTTATACATAACTATTTTTGCCTTCACCCACTTATGATAACTTCGATAACCATTAGGTAGGTACTAGTAGCTTCAATGCTATTTTTATTGTTTAGTAAAAGATTTTCCAAGAGTTTACAAAGTTTTATAATTTATTTGAAATTGTAGAATTTACAATTTATAAATTTTAAAAGTGTAATTTTTTAAAGTCTAATTCTTTAAAGGGTGTTAGCTCAATGGAAGAGCACCTGCTCTACAAGCAGGAGGTTGATGGTCTGATTCCATCATGCCCTAATATTCATATGGAATGGTGATGATCAATTTTTGGTGGCAAAGGCTATTTTGACCATTACCAATGAGTTTATGGTGACATTTTTCAACCGTCACAAAAAATATGAAATTGCGTCGATCAACGAAGACCACCATATATATGCATCAATAGTAACACCCATGAAAGGTCAATCACCATAAATCATTGTTGTTCATATGAAATGGTGATGGTCAATGAATGTTGCCATATATATCCATCAATAGTGACGACCATGAAAGGTGCATCACAATAAATCATTGTTGTTCATATGAAATTATGATGATCACTAATCATCATTATAATCATTATTTCTTACAGCCTTTGAATGTCACCACATCACCTATACTTTTGGCGATGCCACCTTTGGTGACATTCAGATTTTTGGATGACGAGGTTAAGTTTTGTCATGATTGCTCATATGAAATGGTGACAGTAACTATTTGTCATTGGAAATCATTATTGGTGACAGACCTTGAATGTCACCACAATGCATATACTTTTGGTGACACCACGTTTGCTGACACTCAATTTTTTGTGACAGCGGCTCCTTTGACCATCACGAGTGAGATTATGGTGACATTTTTTGACCCTCACCAATGAACTTCTTTCTTGTAGTGCCATAACCAAACTGTCATCTCAGATCTATTGGATTTCATCCATCATTAAATTTCCAGGTGAAACCTTAGTTTTAGATCAAACAAATCAATAATATTCCATTACATGCACACTTGATTCAAATCTAACTATTCAAGAAATTTTTTCAAATAATGTTTTCAGTGATAATCAAATCAAAATTCATTTGTTGAGGCATTTCGAACGAACAATTGTGGTTCATCGTCACGACAAGATGAAGAATCAGATTGTGGTAGCATGTTAAATAGAGAGACCAACCATGAAAATGGCTAGAAAGAAACAACTAATTTTGACCAAAGGAAACAACTACAATTGACTCGGCTTCAGCTACAATTAAGCGGAACAAGAGTTAGGGATAAATTATTATTAATTAATTAGTTAATTTGTTTATTAGATTTATCAATTTATTAATTTAAATATGTAACTAACTAAATATATATGTTTATAAAAATCTTTTAACTATATTATGAAATTATTATGATAGTACCTTGTTGAATAAATAGAAACTAAATTGAAAATTAAAATAAATATTTTAATTTTAATTATATATATATATATAATATATATATATATTATAATATAATATATATAATAGATAAATTTTATTTATATATAACATTATTTTAATTACGTGTTAATAATTAAAATTTTTAAATATTATATATGAAAAACTTGTTAATATAAATACCATGATTAATAGACAAATAAACTTTAAAAATATATTATATATGTATATATATCATTATAAATATAGCTTATCATTAACTAAAAACCTTCTTTACTATGTCTCATGAAAACTTACTTATTATAATTACAATGTTTAATTAAATAAACTAATTAAAATCTCTTCTTATCTATTTTAAATTATAAACTTGTATTAATGTTACTATAGGAATAAAAATTAATCGTTAAGAAAAAGAAAAAATAATAATGAATAAAATATGAATAACAAAAAAGGAAAAACAACAATTAAATAGAAAAGAGAACACTGAGGAAACCAAAACAATTCAAGAGATGAGGGAATGAAATCAAAACCGGAAAAGAAAACAACAAAAAGAAAGGAAAAATAAGGTTGGGGAGGTTCCTAAGATGAAAGGGTAGGGATCCAACAACTATTGATTTTCCATCCGTCATCCCTATTGAGATTACTCGGCCTCATTTAAATTTCAAAGGTCTCCCTAAACTTTCGGTGATGTAAAGGAGAAATTCTAGTAATGACTCGGGCCTCCTTAATGCATATATGATGCTTACTCCTTTTCGCGTGTTCTGCCAAAGCTGAAGGCAGGGTTGTTACATGCTTCATACCTGTTGCGTTCTCATGAATCCTATGATTAATAGAGCATCCAGTTTCACGAATGTAGGGGGTCCCACAAGACCAAGGAATAACATAAACACCTTTCATATCCTTAGGGTCGACAAGGTATTTTATGGATATTAAGGAGATTTGAATGGTGTTAAGGGGTGTAAAGGTCGAGGGAACATTATGCTTCCTTAGGATTCTCTCAATCTTGTCAGTGGTCTTGTCGATGAATGGGAGACGCACTTGCGAGATTCTATCTTTAGGGTCTTTCTTAACATTGGGACCTTTGCCTTCTTTGAGGAAAGCTTTAAAGCCTATGTGCCTACTATATCCATTATTAAAGAAAACATTAAGGAGATGGGTTTTCGCTTTCTAAATGTGGTTTTCATGAGAGATTCTCATCGCACGAGTAACTAGCGTGTTGAGAACACCCAATTTTTGAGCCAGGAAACATTTATTTTTAAGTTTTTAATTAGTTCTTATTTAATTAAACACGATAATTATATAACTTTCATATAATTAGTTAAAATATTTTATAAACATATATAGTTAGTTAGTACAAATAAAAATAAAATTAAAAATCTAATAAACATATTAACTAGTTAACTAATTAATTAATTAATAATAATTTATCCCTAACTCTTGGTCCATTCAATTGTAACTGAAGCTGACTCAATTGTAGCCATTTCCTTTGGTCAAAAGTATTCATTTCTTTCTAGCCATTTGAATGGTCGTCTCTCTATTTAAATTTATATCATGATCTGATTCTTCATCTTGTCCTGACGATGAACCAAACTGGTTGGTTCGAAACGCATTGACAAATGAATATTGATGTGATTATCACCAAAAAAATTATGTCAAAAACTTGATATGGATCATAGAAGCCTTAATTCAGTATTCATGAAATATTCATCACTTGCACACCACAGACACTTTGATATTCATCTCTTTATATAGCTTAGCCATTAGAAAATACCACAGGTCAAAACCATACTAGTGACAATGGTATTCTTGGACACGATCAAATATCTATTGCTGGCCTCAATACCATAGGTCATTACCATGGTAAAGGCGTGTGGTATTTGGAATACCATGATGTGGAATATGTATGCACCTTTTCTTCTTCATACCCATGTGTGTATGAATCTTTTCTTTACAGAACCCACGTATACTATACTTTGCTTCACCAAACTTGAGTGTGTACACGACTTTGCTTCATAGAACACATTTATCCTCAACTTTGCTTAAGAAAA
This sequence comes from Pinus taeda, assembly GCA_000404065.3. Classification (NCBI taxonomy): domain Eukaryota; kingdom Viridiplantae; phylum Streptophyta; class Pinopsida; order Pinales; family Pinaceae; genus Pinus; species Pinus taeda. The sequence goes on along the minus strand of APFE030903713.1, from coordinate 136,434 downwards.
CCTACATATACTTCTTGAAACTTTATAGTTGTCCTTCATCTGTCTTTGAATTTCTATGCCTTTGATCAAACTCTTTGTCACATGTAGACACATCCTGTTAACATCTTCATCAAGTAGCTTGCCATCAAAATATAGCACATTAAGTACATTGCCATCATAGGACAACTCATCAAGTAGGTTTCCGTAAAGGACAACACATTAGTCATAATTTCAAACATCTTCATCTTTGGACTTGATGGTAGCCACTTTGGTGTTTGGTCACCGCTACACACATCAACCTATGCATGAAGCTTTTTAAACACCAAGTTACTCTCCCCATTTTAAATCAAGGGAAAATGGTTGACCAATGCTTAATGAAGGCTTCTCTCATGAGTGCTCCAGATTTGAACTGTTGAGTATGAACATTGAATACTGATCATGTTCCCCATGAGCACATGCTAAAATTTGTGAAGGATGACTATATGAATCAATTGAATATGATTTTTCTTATCACCAAGGACTCAAGTTTACATCAATCATTCAATCACAATGGGTTTTCATATTTTACTTCATTATTACATCAACCACCAAATCACATTGGGGTTACAAATTACATCATATGCTCAGAAAGGACTTGACCACAATAATCCATACATGACAAAATTTTAAAATGATTACATATTATGTATTTACATGAAATCTACATCAAATGATAGATATGACATTTAAAATCAAGAAAAAGTATCTAAATAAGACCATGATAATTATCAACAACTTTCATACACCATATAGGATCTGCACCATAAGCATCTATAGTAACATGTATATAAATTTGTGACCAAGTATGTAGCATCAACATGTAGACATCAATTATCAACCCATTCTCTTATCCTAATCAAGGTCAAATTTCTCTTTCCCTTAGTAGGAATATACTCAATCAATGTTCAGCAAAGCATATCAATATATCTTTTCATGCATCAATCATCATATGTGTTACAGACATAGTTGGCACACTACAACCCCAATCATATATGTCCATAACCAAGGGCTTCTGAGTCCATAAAAGTGTTGTTTCACACCCTAAAGGAACAAGGTTAGTTGATTACGTCATCTCCTAGAATTGCTCCACAGAAAACTACTCGAAACTAGTCAAAACTAGACCATACAGATTGCTCAGTGCAAAGGGTGCGATGCATCTCACCTGCCACATGCAAGTGCGATGCATACTAAAAATCCCTTATGTAGGGTGCGATGGGCGAGAGTAGACAAATGGCAGAGACAGTTTGCAAGGTGGATGATCATGGAATCTTCCACAAATTTCTCCTGTGACACTTGCCTCTCTGAATTCTCCGAGGGATGAGTAAGAGATCACGAATCTCCAAGTGGAATCAAGAACTATCAGAGAGAGGACACTAATCCAAATCCCAGAAGCTGACTCACCCCCTTGCAATCATCTATATATGGATCCCTCATCCCAGAGATCTAGAGGCTAGAATCTTGTATCTTGTAAGGAAGTGTTGTTGGTTTCCTAGTGGAACATCATAGTGTTGGGTGATCTAAGCTTTTCATGAGGTGAAGAAGGGCTTTCATGCTGGGAGGATGACACTGGGTTAGATAAATGGGTTGTAATCATCTCTTCTAATCTTTATATCAATAAAGCTATTCAAGTTTTCCTCCACATTCTTGTATGTCTGATAATATATGCATTTATGTGGTCAATATATATCTGGTCCTATATTGTTTATGATTGTAGATCTCTACACTTTGAAGGTATTATGTTGCTTTGACTTTACAGGTACTCTTGAAGCGTAATAATCAAGGAAGGAGAAGCAAAGATCTGTCAAAGCGGAGAAGGAACAAGCAAGGAACGAAGCGAAATATTGAGGTTGGTATTCTTTTCTCCTCTCCTATCTACTTCTCATAAAGGAAAACGAAAGTAACTTTAATCTGTTTGTTTCTAAGATAGCTACATGTCTTAGTGGGACTAGCCGCTTTGCATAGACACTAGATTTCGCGATAACAAAATGGTGACTCTGCTAGGGAGCGAATAGCTTGTTTGCTTGTCTATATTTGTTTGCTTTATAAACTTACAGACAGAGCCTGAAGTCAAGCCAGCTAGACTTCGAACTACATTTGCTATGAAAGTGAAAAGTAGATCAATGCTACTTTAGTCTATCTCCAGGTTTTATTTATAAACTGAACAATTGATTTGCAAACATCCTAATTTCCTTGGTGGTGGCTCAAGTAGCCTCATTAGATCAGCCCCTGTGATTTGCATTTACTGACTATCATTATCTCGGCTTAAATCCCTGAACTAAGCTGCAAACTGTGACCAAGAACCAAGTTGAAGTCTCATCCCTGGACCATCGCACCTTCTCCTCCTGGGAATCTGGATGCATTGCACCTCCCGTGTGTAGCAGGTGAGATGCATCGCTCTTTCCCTGTGTTACATATGCAATGATTAGATAAGACTCCTTCTGCTTCTAGATTTTGGTTTTTTGTTCACTCTCTTCAGCTTTATTAAGGAGTTTTGTTGTTTGTGATTAGTATACCACTATGAAAACTCCCTTCCTTTGCATGATTCAGCCTCCATTGTACAAATAACTGTAAATGTTTTTATGTATTGTTCACCATTTACGATTCTCCTTTACAAAGAAGTAGCATAATCAAACTGTCGTCTTTTGATTTGGAAGTGTCACAAGTGTCGTTTCCAGTCAAAGAAAAGAAGCCTACTATTCTTGATGGTCGATTACACTGTTACTCTTGTATTTGATTTGAATTAATAGTTTTACAAGTGTCGAAAGTAGTTTTCAATTCAAAATCGCAAAGTGTCATCATTATCTTCCTTTCGTCTTTTGAAGAGAAAATCGTTAGTACTGTCACTTGAAATAATTCAGATTTGTACATAGCATTATTTTTGTCATTCACACATTAAGAAAGCGAAAACAAATACATGCATGTGCATTTTCATTTAGACTGCTTGTTGATTTTGATTTAGGATAGTGCACGTAGTGTGTGCTCTCTACTCTATGTTGAAAGAATCCCACTTCTCTTTCCTTAGTAGCTAGGATTTTCATTGCGAAAAGAAGATTAAATGATCGTTTATCATCTTAGATTGTATTTTAGGAATTGTATATCTACATCACATAATGAACCTCAAAGGAATTTTTTTTAAGAAAGATCAACTGTAAAATAAATTCAATGAACATAAAAATGCTTTGGAACCTAATGCACAACATTTAGAAGTCTAGGCTAGAGATGTATTCTGGCGTCATAAAGCCTGGTAACTATCGCTTTCATTGTAGGTTGGGTGATTCCTCCTCTTTGAGACGACAAGTGCCAGTACAGACTTGCGCTCCCATGTACTGTCAAGTATATATTAGGAGACCACAATAGGCTATATCCTTTATCCTTATGAAGCTGTGTTTGCCACCCTATCGATCGCAATGCACTGAACACAGCAGTCGGAAAGATTGACTACCGTACTGTAAAAAGTATTCTACAGTTTTGCGATTGGTTTGGTAATCCCTCTATCTAGATTTCCAGAGTCATCTCTTTTGTTCCTTTTCAGACTCCTTAAAGGAAAAGGTCCATCTGAGAACTTGTCACTTCAGGCTCATTAAAATCGAAGGCGACTAGAGTCATCTTTAGCTTTTTCTTGACTCTTAAAAATTGAAAAAGCAAGTTGTTTCAAAGCGTCATAAAATTTATTTTTATCAAAATAACGTCATTGTTCCCTCATTAATCGTAGGTTGAGGAAAATGGAGTCCACCAACCAAGGATTTCCCCTTGGAGGAAATCCTAGTCCTTTCTCCTCTTAGGGAGATGTTGGTGCACCTCATATGGCAACATTGTCCCTCCGAGGACTGAAAATCAACTTGCCAATATGGCTCTTCTCGACCCCTGTTGTTCAAACCACCATGGTTCTTAAACAATCAAGTCAGCAACTAGATGATACTAGAGTTACCCCCCAACCTTTTGCTTCACTTATTTCTCCCTCCCCTCCTTCCTCTTTGCTTGGTGAAGTTGGTAAAGCTAAAAACCAAGTAACTAAGAAGAAGAAGAAAGGGAAGGAGAAGGAGAAGAAAAAGAAGGAGCCAAAGGCAAAAAGGGGCAACTGTGCATCATCTAGCGAAAATCCACACACTGCACCATCCAAATCCAAATATCCATGTGTCATTTGCAAAGGAGACCACTATCATCGAGATTGTCCTTGCATCCCTCAGATCTTAAGGGACTAGTCTCCTTGTTTGCACAATCCAGTGTCATCAACCTCTAATGATTATGTTGAGAGTATACCATTAACTAGTGAAAACGAAGTCTCTGGACATAAAGGAAAATGTAAATTTCCTTCCAAACTGTGTGAATGAAATCATGTCATCCACCATTGTCCCTTCCTAGATGAAGCTAAAAGAGTCTTGGATAACCATCCTTCTTCACTGCTACGGCTTCCTCCTGGGTACAAGAAACTCTTGCTGAGTCCATTGCTAGTTGAAAATTCGACTGACACAACTTTGTGGTCAGTTGAAGCATCTACTATTGAAGATAAACCCTCTGAATCCACACCAGAAGAATGTCAAAAGGTTGAGGCGGCATTCGACCTAGTCTTGTCTTCGGAAGGTCCATCTTCAGATGATACAATCATCGAAGAGAATGAGAATGACACTGTTCAAATTCTTTTCATAAACACAAACTCTGATGAACATGGGGGCAATCTACCCGTTCCTTTACCGTAGGGAGGAAGTTTGTCAGAGTCATATCTTGTCGTTTATTCGGCCCCACCTCTGAGCAACCTAGTCATTTCCTTCGATTGGAATCTACTAGGTAGACCCCGTCTATCGTCTAATGTACCATTTCGAATCATTATACAAGCTTACAGAATGGTCATGGTCGGTACAATCATAGATGAAGGGGCTTTTGTGAGTATCCTTTCCTCAACTGCTTGGAAAACACTTGCTTCACCATCACTTCTGCCTGAGATGCGAAATCTAACAGGCTTCGACAAAGGAACTAGTCGATCGTTAGGGATCCTTCCAAGTTTTCCTATAACTTTGAGAGGGAAAACCGTGTATCTGAATGTAATGGTAGTTCAAGGACCTTTAGATTATAATCTGCTCCTTGAGTATGACTATATTTATAGCATGGAAGCCATTGTCTCCTCACTCATTCGAGTAATGTGTTTTCGACATGAAGGCCGAGTGGTCCAACTCGTGGACCAACTTTCATTCCACGGCTCACACATAGCTGATATTAAAATGCCATCCCTAACTGGTCTTTTCATGCAAGGAATGTCTCATAAATCTCCAGTCCATCCACTTGAAGAGCGCGAGTAATTCGGTGGCCATGACTGAAACCCAGGGGACATGCACCCTGGTCTGCCTCGGCAGGGAAACTTCGGGTATAGGGTAGGTTTCCGCAAAGGATATATGATTGGTTCGACACCCGTCCATTTAGGAAAATGGGATTAGATCGGAATAAGATTCCCTTGTCAAGGTTAGGTGGTTGGAGCTAGAATCATCTTTGTCCAAATGGACTAAGCCGGGAAGTGTTTCTGTCTACTACATGGATGGAAACTATCTTGCAAATGCGAGAACTTCTATATGGTAGCCTGGAAACTCTATTTCACTATACCTGGGGGCAAGCAACCCTTTTTGCATGCAAGTGAAGAGCGACCATTTATTTTCTTAGTTTGTAGATTCTCAACCCTTTAAACTCGTAGGATTGGTCATTCCTAGCTTACATAAAAAAGGATATGGAGCAAAGCTTTGAGTGGTGCAAGCTCCATAAAAATGGAACTTATTAATGAGACATCCTTATTATACAACTGGCATGAGAATTTTTTATGCAAAGTTCAAGCTCGTTAAAAATTAAACCTTAGCAATGAGCAAATGTTTCCCCCAGAGTTTAAGCTCATTAAAAAGTGAACCAATATCTGGTAAATAACCATTACGAATGCATTATCATCAGCTTTTGAGCCTTGGTCATGTTCTTACCATCACCTCCACTCTATTTTAGCCGATTATATGCCTCCATTTGATTGTTTACCCTTTTGAGGAACAACTGCGACGAGTGATTCTGTTAGCCATCCATGTGACACTGTCGTGATTTGAAAATTCCAAACCTTACCTGGAATCAGCAACTACCCGAAAATATCACTCTTTCCTAAAAAATGAGTCTCCTTTAAGCTCTTGTCATCTGACTTGTAAAATATGAAAATATTGTTGAGCAATTGGCCTCTCCAGCTCGTTAAAGCTATCGGAAGTGCTATCCCTCCTCCAGATTTTAATCATTTTGGACCTGAGGGATTATTACACAAAAATATCGAGCACTTGTTTTGTTCAGCTTGTTAAAATCATTGAAAATTCATCATTTTCGTATTATTTTATACTTTTTTGGACTTAAGGGATTATATGATGAAAAAGGATTACTGGAGTTTCCTTTCCGTCCCTTTTTAGACTGGCTAAAATTGAAAAAGGACCAAGTTGTCTTTGTCGTTAAACTCGTTAAAACTAATAGCGACAAACTTGTCCATAGAGACAAGAATGACTTTCATTGTCGCTAGGCTTGTTAAAACATAGCGACGGGTTTGCCCAAAGGGTAAATTATAGAACAAGCATATGTTATCCTCCTCAAGCTTGATAAAAATAAAGAAGTACTAGTCAGCAATGACTGGGGAAAATTGGGAAGAAAACTTGAAGAAACTTTATTGGTAGCGAGTTGCTCTTGAACATGACACTTTCACTCCATCACCATGATTGAGTCGGGTTGGGTTATTCCGTTCACCGGTCATATTACCATTGGTCTGCCATACCATCCATCTTTGGGGTTAACGCTAGCAATCCATTTCAGTGTTGCCGATATGTTCAAGAGAAGTCGATCAGAGAATTCACCAACCTAGCTTGTGTCTCATCCATTGCAATACCTTCACGCTTCATTCTTTCACGATCGCCACCCTGAACCCTGTATCATCAAATCGTTTTCGCCTCCATAAAATCATTTTCTTTGTTCCATGTCGTAGATGTGGGATTCATTAAGGCCCTCCTACAACAGGTTACTTCTTTTTAACAACAGCTCATTATCCAAGAAGTCAACCTAGGAACAACCCTTTCAGTACTTTGAAGCTTGCATGCCTCAATGCCAAGTTTCTCACTTCCAGAAATAGGCTTACATCAATGGCCTTCGACCGAAATATTTTGCATGGTGTTTGACGCTAAGTCCCATTTTCACACCACACGAATTGTACTATAGTACCTTGAGGGTCATCATCATTATCGGTGATTCCTCTCATGCTTGTTAACAACTTACATCATTGGCTGATAATCAAGCAATGTCTTTCCATGTTCGACTCCAGAACATTTTTCACATGGATCGACTTGTACTTCGGGTGAAGATTAGATGAGTTTGAAGACCCCAAATCTAGTTTCATCCATCCGGGTGATATATTCAGGAAAATAAAGACATCAAATGTACATCACTGCTGCACAAATGATCATCCAAATCAAAGTATGATGGCTCTATTAGAATCATCAGTCTACTACACAGACGGTTGTCTGTCCTATGCACATGAAAATGATTTTATAAAGCTAAGCATGGGAATGCCCGCCTTAGCTAGATCATGAAAATGTTATGAAGATAATGTATTGTATTGTATCTTATTACAGGTCGCCTTCCAATTTAAAAAACCCCGGATCCTCATGATAAAGAATTTCATCCGACATCAAAAGGTTTTCGACATCATGCTTTAAGGGGTAACTGTTATAGACATATTTGGGCACTACAACCCCAATCATATATGTCCATAAACCAAGGGCTTCTGAGTCCATAAAAGTGTTGTTTCACACCCTAAAGGAACAAGGTCAGCTGATTACATCATCTCCTAGAAGTTCTCCACAGAAAACTACTCAGAACTGGTCAAAACTAGACCATATAGACTACTCAGTGCAAAGGGTGCGATGCATCTCACCTGCCACATGAAAAAAGTGCGATGCATACTAAAAATCCCTTCTGTAGGGTCCGATGGGCTAGAGTAGACAAATGGCAGAGACATTTTGCAAGGTGGATGATCATGGAATCTTCCAGAAACTTCTCCTGTGCCACTTGCTTCTCTGAATTCGCCCAGGGATGAGTAAGAGATCATGAATCTCCAAGTGGAATCAAGAACTATCAGAGAGAGGACACTAATCAAAATCCCAGAAGCCGGCTCACCCCCCTGCAATCATCTATATATGGATCCCACATCCCAGAGATCCAGAGGCTGGAATCTTATATCTTGTAAGGAAGTGATGTTGGGTTCCTGGTGGAACATCATAGTGTTGGGTGATCTAAGCTTTTCGTGAGGTGAAGAAGGGCTTTCATGCTGGGAGGATGATGTTGGGTCAAATCAATGGGTTGTAATCCTCTCTTCTAATTTTTATATCAATAAAGCTATTCAAGTTTTCCTCCACATTCTTGTATGTCTGATAATATATGCATTTGTGTGGTCAACATATATCTGGTCCTATATTGCTTATGATTTTAGATCTCTGCACTTTGAAGTTATTATGCTACTTTGAATTTACAGGTACTCTTGAAGTGGAGTAATCAAGGAAGGAGTGGCAAAGATCTGTCAAAGGGGAGAAGGAACAAGCAAGGAGCCAAGTGAAACATTGAGGTTGGTATTCTTTGCTCCTCTCCTATCTACTTCTCGTAAAGGAAAACGAAAGTAACTTTAATTTGTTTGTTTCTAAGATAGCTACCTGTCTTAGTAGGACTAGCCGCTCTGCATAGACACTAGATTTCTTGATAACAATATGTGAGAACCAAGCATAGTAAGATAGGACAAAGTAGTGTCATTCCTTAAAATCATCAATATGTGACTAAGTATGCCATGTCTCCAAGTATCATTATGTACCAACGAATTCTAAGGAAAACATAATGCCAACAATGCATTATTATAAGCATAGCAGATGCTCCACTGAACTTGTGTGAACTGTTCACTATGAGATTTGATCAGGACATCAAAGTATCTTCATCAATCAGTGATTTATCAAGGCATCAACAACTTATAAAAGCCAAAACCATTTATAAATAGCATCAATTGAGTGTAACCATCTGCCATCAGAACAAGAAACCAAATAATAATTGAGTTAAGCATATTAGATCAATTTGATGAGTATGTCTCATTGTTTCTTCAACATAGCAAAAATACACTACTGTTTTGCTTAGAACTCACGTATATACGTGACTTTCTTCATGGGATCCACGTATATAAAGTGAAATATTGAACCCTCATAACTTCTGCTCCCCCTGAGCCTGTATTGTATGTACCTATTCAGTTTTACTACAACAAATGCACTGTCATTGATATATGCAACACGAATATTAAAACAATCATAGCAATCATAATCAAGATAAAACATGTATTTTTTCTCGTGAGATTATTGATCCTATGGACCTGATAATAATCTTATGTTCTTATGAGGTCAAGTACCTAACATCACTTCTGCACCCACTATTATAAGTATTATTTTAACAATAATGGGCACCATATTCCTTTACTTTGACTTTGAATCCTCCTCATATATGCAAAAAAAAATTTGTTCAAACACATATAATTTATTAGGGTTTCTATATCCTCTTGCTATGACTTTTCCGATTTCTTCATCCATAACCTTGCACTTGGTTGATGTAAACACAATTATATTTCCTTTATTGAGGAGGCCCAGTCTATATATAAGATTGTTCATTTTCATTATCGTAAGTTTAGGAAGGCCATAGAAATTGAGAAAAGGCCGAGAAATCTCAATAGGGATGACGGCTCAAAGATTAGTAGCTCTTGGATCCCTTCCCTTTCCTCGTAACCCCCCCACCGATGTTCTTTCCTTCTTCGTTATTTTGGTGTCTTTTACGGTTTTAAGCCCTCGTCTTCCAGACTATTTATATTACTCCTTTATTCCATGTGCTTCTAATTTTTGTTTTCCTTTATTGTTTGTGGCTCACTTCCATCATTTTTCAATTTTTCGCAAATATTATTAAGGGCTTTTGTTTATGTAATAAAAAAATATATATATAATATATATAATAATATATATATATATATATTATATATATATATATATATATATATATATTGAATATATATATATAAATAAACAGAGTTTTTATTAGACATGATATTTAAATAAATTAAGTTTATATTTAAACATAACCAATAGGATCATATAAAACTTAAGTAAACTCATTAATCGATTAGTTGATAATCATTAGGTTTAATCCCTATTTATCGTGAATTTATTTAGAAATTTATTCATCTAAATATAAATAAATTTAATAACTATTTAATAATATGCACTTATATCCTAGTTTATCCCATAAGGCTTTATTGATAGTATTAATATAAATTTATAATTTATTTAGTTCTTAATTAAAAAGAAGAAGTTATATATTCTTAAAAATCATTTACAAATTAACTAATTTTACCAACTAATTAATTATATAATTAATAAACGACTACTTTTAACCTTAATAATACAATTTTTCCTTTAATAATATGTCTTTATATAATGTTTTCAATTTTGAAATAAAATAGAGAATAATAAGGTATTTAGTTCTGGTAAATATAAGCAGAGATTTTTAGTTACTTGTAAATAAATAGATCTAAAAAACTAACTATTTAAATAAATTATTTAACTAATTAACTAATTTCATATCTCTTGGTCCAGTCAAATGTAGTTGTTGCGAGCCAATTGTAGTCGTTCCCTTTGTCAAAGTAGTTATCTCTTTCTAACCGTTTAGGGGTCGGTCTCTCTATTTAACTTGTTGCCGTGATCTGGTTCTTCATCTTGTTCTGATGATGAACCACTCTTCATGGTTTGAAAAACATCATCAAATGAATTCACATGTGTTCATTGCCTAAAATCGTCTCAATTTTTTTACCTACACTTAGAATATTTTTCTTTAGTCCTTGAACTAATAATGCATCCGTTTCTCCTCTATGTTTATTAATTTTGGTTTTACCCTTTCCCAAAACTTTTTCTACAATATTAGTTCTAAGAATAACATTACCAGATTAGTTTCTTTTAGAGACTCCATAAGTTACTCTTATCTCTAGTCATGTGATGAGAGAACCCGCCATCTATGTACCATTCATCTTGTTCTTTAAATGAGCAGAGAGAAGGACCACACCTTATGTGTTCTTCTTATTTCTACTTATTATGAGAAATTTTGGTGGATCCATCTTTTTCAGGTCTTATGACATCAATATTATTATTTGGTTGCTTACCATGTTGCCTACGGCGATCAATCGACTTATTCATGCACCCTTTTGCTACATGCCCAAAGTTTTTACAAGCATATCATATTATATGAGAAGAGGAATCATAATATTTTTGTTTCATATTCCTTTTGTTGCAATGAATAGCCTTGTGACCAAATATATTGCAAATAAAACAATATCCCTTAAAGTACCTAGAAGCTAATGATATTTATGTGAGGCAGTTATTAGCTTGAAACAATCTACTTCTGCAATTGGCTGCAACATATCCATAATTATGACATATAGAAAATTCAACATTATTGATGAGAGCATAGAATCAATTAACATTTCTATAATTAGGAGTAAAGGATTTTCTTTTAAGATTCACTTCCCTTAGTTGTTGATTAGATTGCCTTCTTATGGTTCCATATTAGTGGTCTCCTCTAGTTATCAACCCTTACCCATTGAAAATTGACAAAAATGAAGATTTTTCTTCAATTTTGACAAAAGAAGATAGTGGGGATCAAGCTTCTTAGTACCTTACACCATGCAGACCATTATGTAGTTTACAAAGCCAACACAATAACCTTATTGACCATGTACATTTTGATTTTGAAAATTTCCCTTGAAAAGGATAATGGGAATCATAGGAGCTACTTGTCCATATGATTGATCCAATTGATTATTTCCTTTGTATTAGATATTTGTATTTTTATTTCTCTCATTGCCAATAAGATTTAGGATTGTTGATATCGTAGGAAATCCAAAATTTCTGTAGATAATTATGATATAATTCATATCTATTATAGGTTTGCATGTCACACATCAATTGTTCACACAATGCTCTGCTTTGGTATCAATAGACTCATACAATTGCTTTGAAATATATTTTTTCATATTTTATTTTCCATTTTAGGTAACGCCATCAACAATTTCAACTGCTTGGGCTAGAGCATGCATCTATCAACATTTCAAAGGTTAATACATTAATTTGTTTTTTCCTCATTTCAAATTTCAATACATGAAGATTAGTTTACATTTTTTTATAGATTAAACAATTATTTCTATGATATTCTTTATGCAGTGAAGTTTCCTAATGATTGCGACATTTTGGAAAACTGTGAATTCTTAATGAGAGGTATATGCTCTCGATATTGTACTTTTATGAAAGGAGCAAGAAATAAGTATTGGAAGTCAAAGCTTTCATTCTTTGTGACCATCATGAATAAGTCAATAGTTCCTTGATTTGAAAGGTTTGGAGGAGCTCATTTTAAGTTCGTCATGTGGATCTAGCTATCAATTGAAGTGAGATGTGGCCATCTTATTCTTTTTTCCTCTTTAATTATTCTGATAATTTGGTCTCGTTGAATATTTTCTTTTATTTACTTGTCCGATTACCTTCAATGCTTTAAAATTGAACTTATTTTATGCCATGAATAAATGAATCTAGTTGATTCTAAAATGCCTCTTTGACTTATTTCTGCCAACCAACTAAATTTAGTGTATTAACACCATTTTTTGAAATCAAAAGGTTTCTAAATTCATCATTGTAGGTGATATGATTTTGTTTTTTCTTCATGAGAAGTATCAAAATGTTTGTTTTCATGTTCCTATCCTTTCAATGGTTGGTATAGCGTATGTATGTTTTGGTTTCTTGTTTTTCTCCATTAAGGTATATTGGGCTTCAAAGTTTCACTTCTAATTGAGTATTGAACTGAACATATTGAGTATCTTATACGTAACTATTTTTCCCTTCATCCACTTTTTATAACTTCCATAACCATTAGGAACGTATGTGTAGCTTTAATTCAATTTCTCTTGTTAATTAAAATATTTTCGAAGGGTTTACAAAGTTTTATAATTTATTGGAAATTGTAGAATTTACAATTTATAAAGTTTAAAGGTCTAATTTTTTTAAAGTCTAATCTTTAAAGGGTGTTATCTCAATGGAAGAGCACCCTCTTTACAAGCAAGAGGTTGGTGGTTTGATTCCATCGTACCCTAATATTCATATGGAATGGTGATGGTGAGTTTTTGGTGACATAGGCTCTTTTGACCATCACCAATGAGTTTATGGTGACATTTTTCGACCCTCACAAAAAATATGAAATGGTGACGATCAACGAACACCACCATATATATGCATCAATAGTAAGACCCATGAAAGGTCGATCATCATAAATCATTGTTTTTCATATGAAATGGTGATGGCCAGTGAATGTCGCCATATATATGCATCACTAGTGACGACCATGAAAGGTGCATCACAATAAATCATTGTTGTTCATATGAAATGATGACGGTCACTATCCATCATTATAATCAATATTTGTGACGGACCTTGAATGTCACCATAATACCTATACTTTTGGCGATGCCACCTTTTGTGACGTTCAGATTTTTGGATGACGAGGTTAAGGTTTGTCATCATTGCTCATATGAAATGGTGACGGTAACTATCTGTCATTGGAAATCATTATTGGCGACAGACCTTGAATGTCACCACAATGCCCATACTTTTGGTGATGCTACCATTGCTGACATTCATTTTTTGGTGACAGAGTCTCTCTTGACCATCACCGTGAGCTTATGGTGACATTTTTCGACCCTCACCAATGACCTTTTTTCTTGTAGTGCCATAATCAAAACTATCATCTTAGATCTACTCGATTTGATCCATCATTAAATTTCTGGCTGCAATCTTAGTTTTAGATCAAACAAATCAATAATAGTCCATTACATGCACACTTGATTTAGATTTAACTATTCATGAAATTTTTTGAGATAATGTTTTCGGCGATAATCACATCAAAATTCATTTTTCGAGGTGTTTTGAATGAACAACTATGTTGATCATCACAACAAGATGAAGAATGAGATCATGGTAGCATGTTAAATAACCAAACCAAGCATTGAAACTGCTAGAAATAAACAACTACTTTTGACTAAAGGAATCAACTACAATTGACTAGGTTTCAGCTACAATTGAGTGGACCAAGAGTTAAGGATAAATTATTATTAATTAATTAATTAATTAGCTAATTTGTTTATTAGATTTATTAATTTGTGAATTTAAATATGTAACTAACTAAAATATATATGTTTATAATTTTTTTTTTAACTATATTTATATGAAAAGTTATTTATTATAAGTACCTTGTTGAATTAAATAATAACTAAAAACTTAAAATAAAATATTTTAGTTATATTTTATATATATTTACAAACTTATATATTAGTTTAATTTTTTATATTTATAAAACATATATAACTTAATATACATGTTAATAATAAAAATATTTAAATATGTATATATGAAAAACTTGGTTAGTATAAATACCATGATTAATATAAAACTAATAAAACTTTAAATATATTTATATATGTATGTATGTTAATTTTTATTTATATTCTAAACCAAAATATATGCTTATAATTAAATAAAAACCTTCTTTACTATGTCCTTATGAAAACTATTTTATTACAATATTTAATTAATAAACTAACTTGAAAATATATAGGTCAAAATCTCTTCTTATCTATTTTTAATTATAAACTTTTCTTAATGCTACTATAGGAAAAAAAGTAATAAAATATGAATAACAAAAGAGGAAAAACAACAATTAAATGGAAAAGGGAACACCGAGGAAACTAAAACAATTCAAAAGGCGAGGGAAAGAAATCAAAACCGGAAAAGAAAACAACAAAAAGAAAGGAAATACAAGTTGGGGGAGGTTCTTAAAATGAAAGGGTAGGGATCCAACAACTATTGATTTTCAATCCATCATCCCTATGGAGATTATTGGGCCTCCTTTCAATTTCAATTGCCTCCCTAAACTTGTGGTGATAAAAAGGAGCAATTCTAGCAATGACCCAGAACTCCTCAATCCATATATGATGCTTAGTCTTTTCCACGTGTTTTGCCAAATCTAAAGGATGGGTCCTTACATGCTTCATAACTGTTGCATGCTCATGAATCCTCTGACTAAGAGAGCGTCAAGTTTCACCAATGTAGGGGGTCCCACAAGAATAAGGAATAACATAAAACATTTCATATCCTTAGGGTCCACAGGGTCTTTTACAGATCTTAAGGAGATTTGAATGGTGTTAAGGGGTCTAAAGGTCAAGGGAACATTGTGCTTCCTTAGGATTCTCACAATATTGTTAGTGGTCCCTTGGATGAAAGGGAGATGCACCCGTGAGATTTGATCTTTAGGGTCTTTCTTAACATTGGGACCTCTACCTTCTTTGAGGAAATCTTTAAGGCCTAGGTGCCTACTATATCCATTATTAACACAAACATTAAGGAGATGGGTTTTCTCTTTCTAAATGTGGTTTTCATCAGAGATTCTCATCGTAGAGTAACTAGCATGTTGAGAACACCCAATTTCTGAGCTGGGAAATATTTATTTTTAATTTCTAATTAGTTTTTATTTAATTAAACATGATAATTATAATAAATAACGTTTCATATAAACATAGTTAAAATATTTTTATAAATATATATATTTAGTTAGTTACATATTAAATTAATAAATAATAATCTAATAAACATATTAACTAATTAACTAATTAATTAATTAATTAATAGTAATTTGTCCCTAACTCTTGGTCCATTCTATTGTAACTGAAGCCCGGTCAATTGCTGCCATTTCCTTTGGTCAAAAGTATTCATTTCTTTCTAGCCATTTAAATGGCCGTCTCTCTATTTAATTTGCTACCATGATTTGGTTCTTCATCTTGTCTTGACGATGAACCAAACTGGATGGTTCAAAATGCGTCGTCAAATGAATATTGATGTGATTATCGTTGAAAACATTATCACAAAAACTTGATATGTATCATAGAAGCCTTAATTTAGTATTCATGAAATATTCATCACTTGCACACCACAAACACTTTGATCTTTATCTCCTTATATTAGAAAATTCCACGGGTCAAAACCATACTATTGCCAATGGTATTCTTGAACATGATCAAATATCTATTGTTGGCCTCAATACCATAGGTCATTACCATGGTAAAGACCCTTTGTATTTGGAATACCATGGTGTGGAATGTGTATGCACCTTTGCTTCTTTATACCCATGTGTGTATGAAACTTTTCTTTATAGAACCCATGGATACTCTACTTTATTTCAGCAAACCTGAGTGTGTACACGACTTTGCTTCATAGAACAAATTTATAATCGAATTTGCTTTACCAAACCTATGTATACTTCTTCAAACTTCATATTTATCATTCAACTGTCTCTAGATTGCTATGCTTTTGATTAAACTCTCTGTCACATGTAGACACAACCTGTTAACATCTTCATCATGTAGGTTTCCATCAAAATACAACAAATCAAGTACATTGCCATCAAAGGGCAACTCATCAAGTAGGTTTCCATCAAGGACAATGCATTAATCATAATTCCAACAATCTGCATCTTTGGACTTGATGGTAAGAACTTTGGTGTTTAGTCATCACTACACACATCAACCTAAGCATGAAGCTTTTTAAACACCAAGTTACTCTCCCCATTTTAAATCAAGGGAAAATGGTTGACCAATGATTAATGAAGGCTTCTCCCTTGAGCATTCTAGATTTGAACTGTAGAGTATGAACATTGAATATTGATCATGCTAAAATTTGTGAAGGATGACTATATGAATCAATTGAATATGATTTTTCCTATCACCAAGGACTCAAGTTTACATCAATCATTCAATCACAGTGGGTTTTCATATTTTACTTCATTATTACATCAACCACCAAATCACATTGGGGTTAAAAATTACATCATATGCTCAAAAAAGACTTGAACACAATAACCCATAAATGACAAAATTTGAAAATGATTACATCTTAGGTATTTATATGAAATAGAATGACAGATATGACATTTAAAATCAAGAAAAAAATCTAAATAAGACCATGCTAATTACCAACAACTATCATATGCCATATAGGATCTGCACCATAAGCATCTACTAGCAACATGTATATAAATCTATGACTAAGTATGTAGCATCAACATGTATAGATCAATTATCAAATCATCCTCTTATCCTAATCAAGTTCAACTTTCTCTTTCCCTTAGTAGGAAGAGACTCAATCAATGTTCATCAAACCATATCAATATATATTTTCATGCATCAATCATCATATGTGAGAACCATGCATAGTAAGATAGGACAAAGTACTGTCATTCCTTAACACCATCAATATGTGAATAAGTATGCCATGTCTCCAAGTATCATTATGTACCAAGGAATTCTAAAGAAAACATAATGCCAACAATTCATTATTATAAGCTTAGAAAATGCCCCCGTGAACTTGTGTGAACTGTTCACTGTCAGATATGATCAGCACATCAAAGTATCTTCATTAATAAGTTATTTATCAAGGCATCAACAACTTATAAAAGCCAACACCATTTCTAAATAGCACAAATTGACTGTAACCATCCACCATCAGAACAAGAAACCAAATAATAGTTGACTTAAGCATATTAGATCATTTTCGTGGGTCTATCTCATTATTTCTTAATCATAGAAAAAATACACTATTGTTCAGATCAGAACTCATTGTTCTTTTTTTCTCTGCAAATACTAACTTCTATTAACTGAAAGGAAAAATATTTTTACATATGAGCGAGGCGTTACAGCACTCGTCAAAATAGAACTGCCCCATTACAGACATAAGCTGGGGAAATCAGTTACAGAGTGCAAGAGACCAGAAAGCACACATAGAGAGAGACATGCGTCGCCGAGAAGGAGAACTGAGCCAGCATAGAGCAACAAAAGACATTGCAACCCAACAAATACAGAGTCATCAAATTCCCATCTGGGAGCCAAAAAATAGTAGGAAAATTGCATAGAAACCTAACCATAAGTCTGAGACCGGAGCCGAAACAAAAAGAGACAGTCCCAAGAGGCGTTACTTCTCTTTTGCTGGGTCATTGTCCTTCTTCTCATCCCGAGCAGTGTCGTCATCCTTGAAACCTTCATTACCGCTTAAATCACTGTCAGGGATAGTTATGGCATGTTCCACTTCGCCATGAGTTTTGTCCTCAACTGCAGGTCCTGTGTCGTCCAGAGGAGGAAGATTTTGGAGAAAAGCCTCATGTTCATCTTTCTCTTTTTCCCAATTTTCCTCGCTTTCACTGTCCGAGGAATTCTCACTACCAGGAGAGGGATCAGGGGCAATGCAGGCCAAGGGGGAGACAAGGTTTTCCTCTTCCGAGAGTATAAGAGTGATGTGGGCAGTTACCAGGGGCCTGTGCATATTACTTTGAAACTTGAAGTGCGTTGTTTGAAAAGCACTATTTGGCCTAGGTTTCCGACCAGAGCTAACAGAAGGCCCAACTTCATGGGCGGGGGAGGGATTGAATGGTTCTGTCGCTGTTTCCATGGTAAGACCAACTGGAAGATGCAGACGGTTGTCACGACGCCCCCCAGAACGATGCCTTTTTCCAGAACGAACCATGCTAACAGAAAGAAGGTAGGACTCTAAAGGGTTATGGACAGGATGACCACCAGGACGGAGACAGGTGAGACAAGAAGGATGCCCAACAGAGCTATCGACCAACACCACAGTGTGACTGAGAGTATAGACAACCACAAAGATAACAGACATAGACAGAGAGCGAAAATCTAGAACAGGGGAGAAATTACCCTTGAGAGAGATGGTTTTGAGCCTGCGGCGATGCACCAAATTTACGCCATCACCCATAGCGCCCGTAAACCTGGTTCTAATGCCACGCAGTAGAGCACAAAGCTGGATGAGTGAGCCATGGATCGGCATGATTATAACAGGAGGCATATTGCATCGATCAACGTAGGACTTAAATGCAAATCCTCCTCCCAATGTCACATTAATATTCATTCCTTTCTCGCATGAGGTGACGTCCCGGGAGGCC
This sequence comes from Pinus taeda, assembly GCA_000404065.3. Taxonomy (NCBI): domain Eukaryota; kingdom Viridiplantae; phylum Streptophyta; class Pinopsida; order Pinales; family Pinaceae; genus Pinus; species Pinus taeda. Next base: position 117,315 of record APFE030903713.1, on the reverse strand, counting down.
ATGCTGCTTTGAAGCTGGTAGTACTGGGCATTAACTACCTACATGGAGATCTGTGATACCACTGATGCCACCCCGATCCGGGAGAATGTTTTCGATCTCAGGCATTTCCTTCTGCATAAGATTATTGAAGTCGAGGAGCTGAGATTGAGAGATTAGATTTGCTGGTGATCCGACATGTAGATGCCACCCACTATCAACTCCCATATTAGCCAAGAGGTCTGCAACTTTGTTCCCGTCTCTTCGAATTTGGTTGAAGGAGATCGCTCTATGGGAAAAAAACCAGCGCTCAATATGCAATAGTCGTTGAGACATTCTCCAATTGTTACTGATCTTGGAGGAAGGAGATCCCTGAATAATTCTCGAGACCATTTGGATGAGCATTTGAGAATCTCCCTCTATTAGGAGTGGGAAGAGATTCCTGTCTTGTGCTAGAAGTAGCCCCTGCCAAAGACCTTCTAGCTCAGCTGAGTTGTTGGTGTCCCACCCTTGTGAGCCCAAGAAGGTTATGATATTGGCTCCTTTATGATCTTTGAAGATCCCTCCAAACCCAGAATTCCCTGGGTTACCCTTTGATGCCCCATCGAAATTGAGTTTATACATGTTTCTGGGGGGAGGTGACCATTTCACAGTTGAGGGATCTCTTGGAGGCTTTGTCCCTTTGATCAGCTGATCTTGCTTTCTATGGAAGTTCCAGTTATTCCAAATTGATTGCTCCTGAGGGAGAGTGGGGAGATCCTCTTGGTACCATGTTTTTAGAGATAAGGTTTCTTCAATGTTTTGATTTATGATTTTCCATATATCATCCAGAGGTTTGGATTGATTTTTGAAAATTCTACCATTTCTCTCCTTCCATATGGCCCATGTTGCAAAACCTGGGATGAGCTTCCAGAGAAAATTCAAGATTTTGCTTTGAAAGGGGTGGGGGTCCCAGTTGCATATTGTAGCCGTTATGTCTCCATTATCCCCTCCTTCTTTTTGACAATGGAAATTTATTTTTTGCCAGAGCTTGTAGGCCAACGGACAGTAATACATGAGGTGTTCAATGGTTTCCTCTTCTTTTTTGTAGTTGAAGCATATGGAAGGGCCATTGAAATTTGTTTTTCTCAGATTATACCATGTGAGAATCCTCTTGTGACAGAGGAGCCAAAGAAAGGTAGATACTTTCGGCCAGATGGATGGATCCCATATTTTACTCCATAGAGGATCGAGCCATATTTGATCTTTGACAAGTATATTATATGCCTCTCTAGTGGAATATATTCCTCTTTCTTCGTATCCCCATCTGAGAATGTCTTTCTCCTCAGAGTACTGTATTTTCCTTTTTGTTAGTTCTGTATCCAGAGTTTGTTGGTCTTACCTTGCCCCTTGAGCTATGACCTGAGTCATCTTGAGCCATTCTCTGTAGTCTTGCTAGGAGGTATTGCGCCAAAGTTTCCTTACCGTGTATTGGGGGTGTAGATCCTGTTCCGGGGGAACATTAGGTGGGAAAAGGTCCCTGAGTTTAGGCATCTGTTGCCAAGATTCGTCCCAAAATCTGGCCTGATCACCATTCTTCACTTCCCAAAAGCTTTGCTGCTGAATGAGGTTCTTGTGCTGTTTTGCTGAATTCCATATAATTGAGCCATTACAAGTCTCTAATATTCTGATGAGTTCCTCCCTTGGACAATTTCCCACATATTTGGATGTCCATAATAGAGCCCAAGGAGTGGGAGGGCCCGAAAGCCATTTCCACCAGATTCGAGCCCCCATGACAGCATTACTATGAGTGGGGTCTCTTAATCCAATGCCACCTCCTTTCTTTGGAAGGCAAGCGGTTTCCCATTTGACAAGAGCCCATTTGCATTGAAGTCCACTGCTACCCCAGAGAAATACTCTTTGGATAGATTTGAGTTCTTTGAGAACCCATTTAGGAGCCGCAAGGATGGAAAAAAGGTATAGGGGCATGGCTTGAAGGACAGCTTTAATCAAGAAAAGACGGCTAGCCATGTTAAGAGATCTATGAGTCCAAGAGGAGAGTCGCGCTTCCATATTATCTAGGAGGGTTCTCCAGGAGGAGTGCTTTAAGCCGGAGGTTATGAGAGGGGCTCCCAGATATGAGGAGGAAAGTTTGGCAGAGGAGAAGCTTAGGATGTGTAAGATGGCTAACTGGATAATAGAGGGAGTATGGAAGAAGAAGATTTGAGATTTGGAATGATTTATAGAGGCGTCGGAGGCATCTGAAAAGTCTATTAAAAGAGTTTTAAGTTGCCTGGCCTCTTGTACTGAGGGGTGCCCGTAAAGCATATTGTCATCCAAAAATTATTGATGGGTGAAAACAGGGGAGTTGTGAAAGGAGAGGCCTTTGAGACGGGCAGTTTGCTAAGCATGTTTAATACTTTGCCCTAGACCTTCCACCATAATGATAAACAGGAATGGGGAGAGGGGATCGCCTTGCCTAATACCTCGGGTAGGATGAAAGGTCTTGGTGGGTATGCCATTAATTATAACAGAGAAGAAAGAGGATGATATGAGGCTCATAATCCAACGGACCCAGGAAGCATCAAAACCAAATGCTATAAGAGTCTTGTCAATATACTTCCAACCTAGGCTGTCAAAAGCTTTGGAGAGATCAAGTTTGAGTAGCATACCTAGCTTCTTGGAGATCTTTAGGGAATGAATTATTTCATGAGTAAGGATGATCCCATCCATGATCTGCTTTCCTTCAACATATCCAGATTGTTCAGGCGAGATGATAAGAGGAACCAGAAGCTTGAGTCTGGTGGCTATAATTTTTGAGACAATCTTATAAATTATGTTGCAGAGGGCTATCAGCCTGAACTTGTCTAGCCTGCAAGGCTTCTCCACCTTGGGTATCAGGGCTATGAAAGTAGCATTTATCCCTGGAAACATCCATCGAAGAGAGCTAGACTCTTCCACAACCTGCCATACCTCATTCTTAATTAGGTCCCAGAAGTTGTGGAATAAGTTAGAGGTGAATCCCTCGGGTCCTGGGGCTTTGCCGGCTTTTAGTTGTCACATTGCTATTTCCACTTCTTGAAGATCCACAGGCTTGAGGAGCATTTGATTATTCTCATCTGAAATGAGTTTGGGGATATTTCTTGTAATTTTTTGAATGGCCTGAGATCGGTCTATGTTTGGTTCTCTGTGTACGTGCTTGAAATAATTTAGGAGTTTAGCCTCTATATCTTCATGCTTTTCTACTCTGGTGCCTTTCTCATTTTGGATGTGGGTGATATTGTTGTGCATCCTATGTTGGATTGTGGTGCTATGAAAGAATTTGGTGTTTTTCTCACCATCTTTGAGCCACTTGTGATCCGAATGGAAAATGGCATCAACACATGGTACTCATCCACCCATATTATTCATCGACCCATGGAATTTACCCATGGTATTGTAAATGGCATCTGCCCGTGGTATTGTAAAATCCACCCATGGTATTCATTCACCCATGGAATTGACCCGTTGTATTGTAACTGAAAAATACTATAAGTAACAAGTCACATTTTGTAAAAGGACAGATTGTCCGCCACAATGTAGCCTTTACAGTTTAGAGGCATGTAGCCATCACATCTCTTCTCAGAGATAAGCTACCATCGCCCTAGCTGGTTTATTTCCACTTGGGTTTTAATAAAAAAGTTTCTTTGTGGTTTTGTTTATTGGGCATTCTCATATTTTTCTTCTGCAATTTGAAGTTTTCAGATCTTGGGGGCCTTTCCCCCAAGATCCATTGCAAGTTTTCAAATCTTTGGGGTCTCTCCTCCTAAGATCCATTTCAATATTTTAGATCTTGGGGGCCTCCTCCCAAGATCCGGATCAGTGGTAACAGAGCAGGTTACGATTCCATGGGAATGAGGGTTTCATGCATATTTCAGTCTGAATTTTTTTGAAGGATTTCTTTTTTTTTTGGGCGGCGACTTTGCAGATCAGATATGAAACATTTGGTACAAAATTTACAAAAACAAATACCATATCTGGATTCCTCTTGAAAAATCACCCAATTTAAAAAACAAATGGGTCGAATTGGAGTTCGTATGTGGGAGATATCGCTGATTTAAAATCAGCTATTTTATCAGAATTTTTGTGACGGCGGAACTGTTGCAGCACGAATCTGAGATCTCAGAGTGTCCAGATAAGGATTTCCAAATCATGGGAAGATGCAAAATGATCTTTCTGCTTCTAAAAATAGGTTATAATAAATATTCTGAGTTATATTTACTGAGTTATGCCCATTTTAATTCTGGAGCAGCATTCGGAGTGGGTTCCCATTGGAGACGTGCCCTCCCACCCTACTTTAGTAGGCACCTGCTTCACATTCATCAGTTTAAACATAGCAGCATTCGGCTTGGGTTATTTGGAGATATGCCCTCCCACCCCAGGCTATGTAGGCACCTGCTACTTCATCAGCAACCAACATCACGGTTATGGGTCATCCACAAACCCACACTTCATCGAAGTCCATTTGCTGGGCTGCACACTGTCAGTATCACAATTGGTCATAAGCATTATAGGGTATCTCTATCCTCGGATCTTCATTCATCATGGTTATGGGTCATCCACAAACCCACACTTTATCGAAGTCCATTTGCTAGGCCGCACACTGTTAGAATCACAGTTGGTCACAAGCATTACAGGGTATCTCTATCCTTGGATCTTCATTTATCAGGGTTTTGGGTTAACCACATAAAACCTTTATCTTCAGTGGCTCTTCATATTCAACAAAGGCTTTGCAGGAGGGAACTTTACGCAATGGGGACCATTGCTTCTTAAGGAGGGAGGAATGATCTGAATGGAAAATGGCATCAGCCCATGGTACTCATCCACCCATAGTATTCATTGACCCATGGAATTTACCCATGGTATTGTAAATGGCATCTGCCCGTGGTATTGTAAAATCCACCCATGGTATTCATTCACCCATGGAATT
>APFE030903713.1:0-102504 GCA_000404065.3 Pinus taeda | reverse complement strand
GTAGCTTATCTCTGAGAAGAGATGTGTGGCTACATGCCTCTGAACTGTCTTACAATGAGGCTCGAAGGCCTATTTATTATTGAGAAACAATGGAAAACATCCCAAAACCTAACCCTAGAAGATGAAACGCCAAACTATGGGCCCCGTTTGGGTAAATTGGTACATCAACTTCCCGGGGTCGTAACTTTGGCATACAATCTCCGTTTGACGCGCATGATAGCCCGTTGGAAAGATCTCTCCGAGGACTACGACAGGAAAGATGATTTTTTATCTAAAAAATTGCGAAACAAGATTTCCCAAAAAACGTCGTTTAGGGCCTCAAAACGGCTCCGGAAGTTCAGGACCCGAAAAACTGCTAAAAATAGTAAACTGCGCTATAATTAAGGAAACTGAAAATGTTGAGGTGGGGGTCCAGGTGGACTTGGCAGGTGGCCACCAATATCCACCTGGATCATGGCTACTCCAGGTACTCCTCGGTCTCTTTCCGAACCTGGTTCTTGGGTTTGGATTTGGTGAGCAAACCACCTGATGGGATCTTCTGTATTTTCACCAAGACATCCAAACTACTGAACAACCATACATATGAGGCCTAAATTCTACCAATAAATGAGGTGAGATGCTTGTTGTTATGAATCAATATCCGAACTCTCTCTCTCTCCATCTTTGCCTACAGCTTCATTTTATTCACTAAGTCAAGCGGTGCCCCATTGTATCACAATGTCCATTCCTGCACATAGGTAATGGCAAATTTTATGTTCTTGAGAGTTTTAACAAATTATTTTCTCTACTTTTGTAGTCAGTGCTAACAAACAACTTCTTTATTTACAATTACAAACTCCTCATAGAGGTTCCAGATGGTTTCTCCAAGTGTTGATACTTCAACAAGTATCGCTACTCTCATCTCCTCCAAGTAAACCTGTGTAGAAACTGTGTTATGTGCTGCTGTGTGGAGTTGTTCTACCTCTTGCTTGGTACCCTACAAGTTCTATGCCAATTACTCATTCTTGATTGTGAAATACTAAATGTTTGATGTTGTTGCACTTGCAAAGGAAAAGTTGGATTCAACAATTGCATTTGGATTCTTCTTGTTGTATGCCACTATCACCCTTTCTCTAATGAATGTAGGTGATGTGTGATCATTTCGAAAATAATTTCTCCGTGCTTGTATAATATTCTTTTGGAATCATCAACTGAAAAATTATACACATCCACTACCACATCATCATCAAGAGGAACAACATCCCCTTCCTCACTCAGGGTTGGATTTGCTGCTGGAGGTGGTGGAGATTGAATGGTGACCTTTGGTGCACTTAGTATTAGATCAACATATTCATTATGTGGCTCTTGATCAATCTCCATGTTTGTAACTTCATTCAAGTGCTCAATCTATTGAGAATTCTCATGATCTTTCATATGTTCACCTTCCTCCTCAGATGCTGGTTGGTTCTGTTCTTTCTCTTCAACATGTATCAATGTTGTTTCTTTTTCCATTGCACCTTTCCTTTCTTCTTCTTCCTGCTTCTACTTTTATTCTTCTTGTCTCCTCCTCAACTCCCATTCTTGCTTCAACTTTTTTTCTGTTTCCTGCAAGTTCAGTTCTACCTCTTGAAACTTTTGTTTTTCTCTCTTCCTTCACTATGCTCTGTGTATCATCTACTTCCTCTTTTCTTCTGCTGCTAAATATGCTTTCATAACAATAAGATCTACTTTCATCTTGTAGCTTCGTTATCCACCTGGACTGTCAGCAATCTTTCACTTTCATTTCTACTTTCTATTGTTGTTTCTCTAGAGTTGTTTCCCCCTGCGGAGTAGCCTGTGAAGTCCTTGCTAAACCAACTGGCTCATGGCGTTTGGAGGCTTCATAGAAATTCCTCCAAGGGTCCTCCTCTAGCCAATGAAATTCCCTACTGATCCACTAAAAGTGAATTCTTGCACAGTGGTCTTTGCAAATACCATGGGGATCATACAAATTAAAGTCTCGAATATTGAATGTAAATCTCACTATCTCCTTTTCCTCAATATCCGTGACTTTCAATTTCTTTATCTAGTATAATCCAATTTGTAGAGGAAGAGTGGGCCATGGTGATTTATTATTCCTGTGCAAAGCTACTGACAACCTTGTGGTGAGATGATATGACACTTCTTGGATAACAAGCTTGTTGGTGGCACACCTTGGAAAAACATAGGGAGGCTTCTCTTCACTGAACACTCTAAGGAAGGTGCCACCTGGCGAGGAATACCAATCTGTGATCTCTATTATTGCATCCATTTCTCTTTGTGACATGCAAGGTAGATATTCTTCAAAGATAAGATTGTAAAGTGGGATGATGAAATGCTCAATTAGTTGTTCCATTAATCCTTGATGACTGCAATCCGAAAGAATCCTACAGTAAATATGCACAATAGTTTCTTGTGGTGTCCATGTCTAGTTCATGCCATGGAACTGAATTTGTGCATAGATTGCATCCAATAAATATGCAGACATATAAAACCTTGTTTGTTCACCGTTGTGAGGACTCTGGGCCAGTGCTACACAGGCTCTCAATTGTAAATCCAATAAATCTGACCAGTTGAACAACTTCCCTTCATTCACAACCTAGTTCAATAAAATTTCCCACCCTTTAGGAAAGGTCTCCATAGCCTGCTGACCATGCATCCTACAAGCTAATATAACAAAGAGTTGGTAAGCCTTCCTGAGAGACTTTGTCTTGTATGTCTAGGTGGGTGTCTGTCGAAACTTTGATGGCTCTTTCACCCAATCTTTGACAATATCTCTTTCATTCACATAGTTTTTGGTGGATAATATTCTGCCCGAAAGGTAGCAAGCTTCTGTCCATTGGCACTGCTCAATGTCATGGTCTTCTCATCAATGTGTGATATAATCCAATTGATGACATCTGCACATGGGAAGGTTGGATATAGCATGCAACTTTGTGTAGTCCTTCATTAGGGGAATTTTGAGGTCTAAAATGGGACTCCTAAGTAAAATCTACAACCAAAATAAACTTTATAAGAACCAATAGGATTGAAGATGATGATGTCAACCATGGTGGATAATTCACCATTTTTGAAGTAAAAAAGTAAAAAGATTAAAAAATAATAAAATAATAAAACTACTTTTTGAACTCGTATTTTTAACTTATTTCCCTAAGGTTTTACTCAAATCTCAAGCGAGAGTACTCATTGGATCCAAAATTGAATTCCCCATCCAAGTATTACCCATGTTGCATACTTTTAATGACCCTACTCCACGAAAAATGAGAAATACATGAAAAAAATGATTGCAATAACATTTTTCATCTATTTCTTATTTTTTGTGTAGGAGGGTCCATCAAAAGTATGCAACATGGGTACTCCCTAGATGAGGAATCAAATTCTACATCCAACGAGTGTTTATGCTTAAAGTTTGAGTAAACACATTGCAAGAAAATTTGAAAATACAAGTTGAAAGAATAATTTTTTCTTAATTTCCTCTAAAATTTGATGATGCTATCTAATATTATTTATTATTTCCACTATTATAGTATAATTTCCTTAGGAGGCCCATTTTAGACCTCAAAATTCCCCTAATGAATGTCGAATACCTAGATAAAACTGTCGGTCCTCTAGATCTACCTCAAGGCTCTTTGCTGAAAGAGCTTCATTACCTCCCATGTTATTTTTGACCCCTTTTTATAAACAACCGAGTGTGCGCATACACTGGAAAGTCTATTGTTGTTTTCTCAACTTCTTCCCTAGTATCGTTTTCATTGGTCTCCTTTGAAGCAACTCTCTTTGGTTCCATGGTAACAAAGACTGCTGAAGAGAAGTGCTTCACAAGTGTGGTACCTGTGGGACAAAAAGGACACCCATGGCAAGCAAATATTAGCTCTTGCAAATACACCTTCAAAGCATGATGAAGTAGAAAATCACGGAACTGATGAGAGGGATTGTGCAATTTTCATCAATAAGAAACAAAGACTGGATCCGGGAACTGCACAGTATGCAGTCCCAACAACCAAGGGTGCAACCTAAGGCTTCAGAATGCTTAATGCGCAGTTCAGCCTGGGCATAAACTGGGAGAGACTGTGCATTACATAGTATCAGTGGCCAAGGTGACATACTAAGCCTTGGAAATGCACAATTCACAATTGGGCTAGCTTATACTATGCACTACTTAGTTCCAAAGGTCATGCTCTTAGGTTGAGCCTTAAGATTGCGCAGTGCCCAACTGGGCAAGGAAAAATCTAGCTAAGGAAAATGCATATATGCCCAATGGAAATGTGAGAAATGAGAAGAAGTGAGTACTGATGTGAGCTTGGGTGAAAACCTGACTAGTTATGAATGAATCAATGTAGATCAAGTGCAAAAACTGCACAAACAAAAGGAGAATCAATTATGTGAGGAGAGTCACAGCAATGACGACCATCAGTGCAAAAAACAGGAAAACAAATGCGATACTTTTGAAAGGAAAAACAAAACTTAGAATAATAGTTCTACAGGTTAAAATAAGTTGAAATTCCAACAACTATGAAGTGAAATAATAAAAGCAATGCCCACACAAGCTAAATGACAAAAAGTGACATAAAAATTGGCAAAAGACAACGAAAGCGAAACTTACCCAAAAAGCAACAATGACCGCAATGAAGGTTCCTTGATCTCCTTAGTAATGCTAGAGATCCAAGATCGAATGTTAAAATGATCTCTAGAGGCGTCGATTAAATATATTTGAGCGAATTAGGGTTTATGACATGCATGCCTAAAATCAAGGGAAAAACGACACTAAGCGGAAGTTTCTAAAAATAGCGTGTGTGTCTCTTTCGAGATACTAATAATGGATCCCTATTTTTTATGGATGCTTTTTTCTTTTTAGATTTTTCTTTTTCTTTTTATTTTTTGGGGAAACTTAAATTGTCATGCACATTATTGCGAAAGACTGCGCAATTCTGGGGAACTGGGAAAATTTCTAGCTGAGTGCACTACATAGTTTCTGAGCTCAGTGAGGGATTGTCCAATTTCTGCACTCCCTTCCATAACTATGTAGTTTCTGAGCTCAAGGCTAACTGAGTCTGAACTACACCATTCCTCTCATCAAGGTTGTTTTTCCCTCAAGGATTAGGACGTTTCTAGAGGCAAGCCCAAAATTTTTGTGTGACCAAGTGTGGAAACAAGCAAACACAAGAACAAATGAAAAATATAAGTCTCAATCGAAGCATGAATACTTGAATTAGTGAAAGATAAGCTTCTGTGGATAGGAAGGAAGGCTCCAAAATGAATGCATAGGAAAAATTTTGGAGGGTGGTTGTAGTTGCTACAACTGTCATATATAATGATAGCTTGTTAGGGTTCCATGGACATGGTCAGGACCCAAGCCACTAGCCAAGAGTTCATGTGAAATTAGTTGGGGTGCCATCATATTAGATGCTATCGCATTATTATGTTTATAAAAATATTTCCAAACGCTGTCTATATGTCAACCCATTTTCACGAAGTTGTGAACTCACTACAAGTCATCATAGTTACCATATGTTACATAAAGGTGTATGTAGTAGCATAACTAAGGCTAAATATACCAAGCATAGGTGTTGCATCATTCTAATTAGATAAGGCTTGAAAGTCTTAGGACTAGGGTGTAGAATTAATGAAATATATAACACAATCCCTTTCATAGGTCACAATATATGTCAGTGTAACATACGATATAAACATAGAAGCCAACATATATATATAATGAGGTAGAAGTCGAGAAAAATATAAAAATAATTAAAAAAGTGATACTAAAGGGCTATGGTTCAAACAACAAGTAAACACTAGGGGAATTTTGAGTTCTAAAGTGGGCCTCCTAAGAAAAATGTACAACCAAAATAAAATTTATAAGAGCCAATAGGATTCAAGATGATGATGTCAACCATGGGGGATGATTCACCTTTTTTGGAGTAAAAAAGTAAAATGACTGAATAATAATAACAATAATACTTTTTCAACTCGTATTTTCAACTTCTATGCCTATGGTTTTACTGAAATTTTGAGAGGTAGTACTCGTTAGATGAAAAATTTAATTCCTCATCCAAAGAGTACCCATGTTGCATACTTTCGATGGACCCTACTACACGAAAAATGAGAAATACATGAAAAACGTTATTGCAATCACATTTTTCATGTATTTTTCTTTTTTCATGTAGTAGAATCCATTGAAAGTATGCAGCATGGGTACTCTTTGGAGGAGGAATCAAATTCTGCGTCCGACGAGTGTTCCTGCTCTAAATTTGAGTAAACCCATAGGGGGATAACTTGAAAAAATAATATTTTTTTTCCCTCTAAAATTTGATGATGTAATATAACCTTATTTTATTATTTCCACTATTATTTTATATTTTCCTTAGGAGGCCCATTTTAGACCTCAAAATTCCCCTAATATGAACTAAAGTGTCAAAAGATTCAACACCATTTTAGTTAAACAATGATACAAAGTATAGTATAAGTTTAAAAATAAACTTGGTAAGAGTTATTTCCATGTCGTTTAGTAGAGTAAACATATATGACTACTTGCACAAACAAACTAAGTGAATTAGATAAGTCAAATAATAGTCATGGAAAAGAATGAATTGGAGATGATGAGATGTCATATCTTGTTGCTTTTGAAAAGAAATTGCTATGTAAATTTAAGTCTAATAAGTATTATTTCCTTATGTAAAAAAGAGAGAGATGTTATAGGTGGAATTAGAGCAAGTTTACAAGACTGTGGCCTTTGTGTTGACTCTACTCTTATTATTGAATGTTTATGATTACACATAAGGGAGTAGGGAAGTAGGTATATAGGATGAGCAAAATGAACGAACTACGGGGAAGGACACATATTGGTGAAGAAGAAATTATGTTCATTTAGGACAGAAAACACAAATACCCACCATAGATTTATTAGATATGATGAGGAACTTGCATGAAAAGTTGGTGAATTTTCATGCAGGGTGTGAACAACTGTTGAAGGCTTGTGCCGAACAATAGTAACTCATTGATGATTTGATTGATAATTCACACCCCAAGATTGTGGAAACAATAAGGGATGATGAAAATTGAGGTGAAACATCAAAACAAAAAAAATGTCAAGACATGGTAGAGAGTAAGGAGGAAAAGTCCATGGAAGCAAAGGAGCATAGTTCCTTAAGAATATAGGAAACATTGAGGAAGAAACCCAAATAGAAATCCATGGAGAATTAAGAAAAATTAGACCCTACATATGATGGGGAGACAAAAGAAGATGCAGAAGCATGGTTGTTTCAACATTAATAGATACTTTCAAGTATATGACTATTCTACAAAATTAAGGCCATATTGGCTATTTATTAGTTGTAAGGAAAATATATTGAATGGGAAGAGTTTGAGTGATTTTCTAAAGGAAAACATTTGACTGAATGCTTTTTTGACAACATGGATAAAGAATTTCATGGCTTAAAGCAAGGTAAAATGACAATGGATGAATTTGCAACTATATTTACCCATCTACTACATTATGTGCCATACCTTAAAGATGAAAAAAAAAGTACAATATTTCTTAAATTGTATCCCACTATCATTTAAAGAGAGAATTGAGTACAAAACCCTAAGATCAATATTATAAACTCTAATATTAAACCCTAATATTATAATCCCGAAATTAAAAAATCGAATACCCTAATATTAAACTACAATTTTGTAATGTCTCAATGCAACATTGAATAAATTACAATGTAATGTAACATTGGGACAATGATTATCTGATTGATTGCCACATAGAGACAATGTTTGTTACAATGCCACATTAGATAATTTTTGTACCATTCCAATGTCACAATATTAAAACCTAGTAGAAAACCCTAACATTATAAAACCTAATAAAATAAACCCTAAGACTATTATTACAAATCCTACAGTTATAAAACCTAAGTTTAATATATTATACCCTAGGATTATGAACCCTACAATTAGGATTAGAAACCCTAGGATTATCAATACAAACTGCAAGATTAATATTGTTAACCCTAACCATCCACTGTAACTCTTCATGGTCAATCATGGCCATCCACTATGGTTTAGTATAGGTGACTTATAGATAGACCATGATTCTCGAGGTGTTGGGTGTCTGTTATATTATTTCCACGAAAATTTGTTGGGTGTGTGTTATATAGCACCCCGGGAAAAGGATTTGTTTCCTATATATATGTAGACCCAACAATGGGGTGCAGACCCAAAGATGGTGGGAGAACCTACCCATGGTTTTGTGTATGGGATTTTCACATGGTTTTGGGCATGATTGGTTTTTTCCCATGGTATTTTGTAGATCCAATCAAGGGAACTATGGTTATGTTCTAATCCAGGGTTATTGGATTGAGGTTTATGAAAGGTTTGACATCTCTCTCTCTCTCTCTCTCTCTCTCTCTTCTCTCTATCTATCTATCTATTATCTTATCTTCTATTATATTATATATATATATATATTGTAACATTGAAAGGAATATAATGAAAAATCAATCTGGTAGTCCCGATTTTTGGATCCAGTGGAAAATCTATGTTTATTTTTTTTATGTTCTCACCATTGTATATTTTATATTTTCATAATTCATTTGTAGGTAATTGTTGTATAGGGTTAAAACCTACATTTGGTATCAAAGTTGTTTTGGCTTCAAGGGGATGTCTTTTCTTCTGAGGGGTTTTGTTGGGGCTTGTGGTAGACCTTGTTCAATGGGAGATCTTTGGGATCAATCATTGCGATGAAAGAAGATCTAGAACACTGGAAAGATAGAGATCAAGAAATTTAATGGTAATAGTTTTGAGTTGATGGAAGATAAAGATGGAGGATCTACTAGTGGATACAGATTAGTGGATCACGATAGTTGTGGGTACTAAACCAATGGCAATGCCAGCATAACACTTGGTGAAGTTGGATTGGAAGGCAAGGAGCAAAATGAGGTTGTGTATCTCAGATTCAATATTGTTGAATGTATCAGCGAGAGATATGGTGGAGGATTTGTGGGTCAAGTTAGGGACTTTGTACGAATCTAAGTATCTGATGAACAAATTGTTCCTGCAGAAAAAGTTGTATAACCTGAGGATGAAGGATGGAGAATCAGTGACAAAGCATCTAAATGACTTTAACACTATAGTAAGCCAATTTTTATCTATTGATATAAAAATTCCAGACGAAGATAAGTGAATCAATTTTCTATGTTCTCTACCAGATTTGTGGGATAGACTAGTTGCTGCAATAGGTAGCAATACAACGACTTTGAAGTTTGATGAAATAGTCTCATCCTTGCCGTCAGATGAGATGAGACGAAAAAATTGGAGAGTCAGAATGGAGATGCCTTGTCTATATGAGGACAGTCCTATAACAGAAATAAAAATAAGTCCTCAAGTGGGAGATCTAAGTCTAGAGGGAGATCTAAATCTCCAGGAAAACCTATAAAGGTGTGCCAGAAATGCGGAAAGAAGGGCACTACAAAAATTATTGTAGATCTAAAGCTCCTGAGAAAGGAAAGGGATCTGATGATGCTCCTTCTACAGAGGTGAAAAACACCTTAGATGAAGGTGGGGATGTGCACTTGGCTTCTTCTTCAAGTACACATGTAGATCATGAGGCATGGTTGATTGAATTAGGTGCATCATTTTAGTTCACTCCCCATAGGGAGTGGTTCTGCGAGTATGAGAAATATGATGGTGGTGATTCCTCATTAGGGGATGATAGGAAGGCCAAAATCATTAGACATGGAAAAGTCAAGCTGAAGTTGAAAGGAGGAAGGATATGAACACTTCCTGGTGTTCTGTATATTCCTGCATTGGATAGAAATATGATTTCTTTAACCAAATTGGATGATGTAGGTGTAAAAATAGTGTTCAAGAAGGATACCTGCAAGATGGTTAGGGGAGAAATGGTATTGATGTGGGGATTTCATATTAGAACTTTGTACAAGATTCTGGGTAGCACTATTATTGATGGGTGCAACAGTTCTGTGGTTCCTGAAAGTGGAGTAGAAAATCTAGTGGTCTTTTGAGAAAAGACCATACTATGGCATCAAAGGTTTGGACATATTGGGGAGAATGGCCTTCAAATACTACATGGTAATGGTATGGTAGAAGGTCTGTCTAATTTCTCTTTGGATTTTGATTTCTGTGAACATTGTGTATAAGGGAAGAAGAATCAAGTGAGTTTCCCCTCTGGTGCCAAGAGGGTTAAAGGGATATTAGAGATTTTTCATAGTGATGTGTTTGGACCTATGTCAGTTCCATCACTGGGTAATTCTATGTACTATATCTCATTTATAGATGACATCTCAAGGAATACATGGATATATTTCCTAAGGAAGAAATATGAAGCCTTTGACAGATTTAAAGAATTTAAGGCTTTGGTGGAAAATCAGGCAGAGAAGAAGATCAAGGTGTTGAGGATGTTGGGTGTGGAGCCTGATTATCTTCTATATTCAAAGGTATCGCTGCATTGGACCCCAGTTTGAAATGGGGTGGCAACGCTTCCTGTAAAATATTCATTGTAGAGGGGCTCTAGGGGCCGTTCATTAGGCAGAGATCTCACGATAGAAGTTATGTTTAATTTATGGTTTTTTTGCCCTAGAAGGCAACCCCTCGCTATATATGAGGGAATTGTATTGCATCTATGTAGATCTATATTCTGAGTGAGGAAGAGAGAGGAGATTGAGAGCAAAGAGGGAGTTACGGCGGATCTGTTGTAGGTTGTATCTCTTCAGTTTGCTGGTTAATATAAAAATAAGTACTGGTTGTTTCTCCATGGACGTAGCCCAAACTAGGTAAATCACGTATATTTGTGTCTCTCTTGTTTTATGCGTTTTCTGTGTTTATATTTCTACAATATTTTATGTGTTCCATTGCTCTGTAATATATAATTTTCTAACAACTGGTATCAAAGCTGAAGGTCTATTTGGCTGATAAACTCGTAGGAGAGAAGGGTTCCTAGTTTGAGTGGGAGCAATGGCGGAAGATGGTAGGTTTAGGGTTGAAAACTTTAATGGCCAAAACTATCAGCCGTGGAAGATGCAGATGGAAGATTATTTGTACCATAGAGATCTATACCAACCATTGATCGGAAATATAAAGAAGCCGATGAGTATGATAGTCACAGAATGGGATATTCTCAACAGAAAAGAACTTGGAACAATACGGCTATGCCTAGTGATGTCGGTAGCGTTTAATATTTCAAAGAAAACGACAACAGAGGGTTTAATGTCGACATTGGCCAAACTATATGAAAAACCCTCAGCCTCAAATAAGGTATTTCTTATGAAGCGTTTATTTAATATGAAAATGTCAGAAGGTGGATTTGCTGCTGATCATTTAAATGAGTTTAATACAGTTACCAGTCAGTTGAGTTCTGTAGGGGTAACTTTTGATGATAAAGTTAGGGCTTTGTTATTTTGTGTTCATTGCCATAAAGTTGGAATGGTTTAGTTATGGCCATTAGTAACTCTCTCTCTAGATCTAGTACTTTAAAGTTTGATGATGTTGTTGGTGCAATCCTTAGCGAGGAAATGTGATGGAAAAGCTCTGGTGAGACATCAGGTATTTCTTTGACTGCAGAGACTAGGGGAAGAAAAATGGAAATAGGAAAGAGCCCTGGATATCACAGTAAGTCAAGAAAAGGCAGATCCAAGTCCAGATCGGGGATAGTTTGCTGGAAATGTGGGAAGAAATGACACCTAAAGAAAGACTACAAGTCTCGAAAGGGAAAAGAAGGAGACACACAATAAGAAAATAATCATGAAGTGAATGTAACAGGTGATGTGTTGCAAGATGCTTTTATTCTTTCTTTAGAAAATATTACTGATGCCTGGGTGGTAGATTCAGGGCCCTCATTCCATGCCACACCTGATAGAAAACATTTTCATGATTATGTTCAAGGAGATTTTGGACATGTTCGATTGGGTGATGATAAACCCTGTAAAATCATTGGTGTTGGTACAATTTTCATAAAACAACAGAATGGAAATCGATGGCTATTGAAGGATATAAGGCATGTTCCAGATCTGAAGAAAAATTTGATTTCAACAGGGCAGTTGGGAGGTGAAGGTTGTGTAACTACTTTCATAGATAAAACTTGGAAGGTCACTAAAGGATCCTTGGTAATAGCGAAAGGAGGAAAGGTTGGTACATTGTAGTTATGCAATGGTATTTCTAATTCTATTAATTCTTTAACCTATACAGGAGAAGATACATCATTGTGGCATCATAGGCTTGGGCACATGAGTGAGAAGGGGATGCAGATTCTTCACTCAAGAAATTTGTTGCCAGGTTTGAAGCATGCTGATTTAAAATTCTGTGAGAATTGTGCTTATGGAAAACAGAAGAGAGTAATATTCGTTAGAGTTGGGAAACAAAAGAAGAGCAAAAAATTAGAGCTTGTGCATACAAATGTATGGGGACCTCAAGTATAATCTCTTGGTGGCTCTCATTATTATGTTACTTTTATTGATGATGCAACCAGAAAAACCTGGATTTATTATATTCGAAATAAATCTAATGTATTTGATACTTTCAAGAAATGGAAAGCTTTGGTTGAAAATGAGACAGGAAAAAGGTTGAAGTGTCTGAGATCAGACAATGGAAGTGAATATTGCAGCAAAGAGTTTGATAGGTACTGTTCAAAGAATGGAATTCATAGAGAGAAGACAGTTCTAGGAACACCACAAGAAAATGGTGTGTCAAAAAGGATGAACAGGACAATCATGGAACGTGCAAGGTGCATGAGATTGCATGCAAGATTGCCTTTACAATTTTGGGCAAATGCTATAGATACTACTATTTGTGTAATATAAACAAAGGGCCTTCAAGTTCCTTGGATGGTGGTATTCCAGAGGAGGCATGGACAGGTAAAAAGGTAAACTACTCTTTTAAAGCCTTTTGGTTGTGAGGCCTTTGTCCATATCGATAAAGAAAATAGAACAAAGCTTGAAGCAAAGTCAAAGAAATGTACCTTTATTGGATATGGTGTTAATGATTTTGGTTATCGCTTATATGATTATGAAAATCACAAAATCATTAGGAGCAGAGATGTAATATTCAATAAAAAGGTCTTGTATAAGAATCAGTTGCAGGAAAAGGAACTAGAAAAGGAAAACAAGGAATATGCAGTTCTTGATGAAATCACTGAAAAAGTAAAGGTGCCTGAAAATAATAATAATCAACAACCACAACAGCAGCAACCATCACAACTACAACAGGCACCCCAAACACCTGAAAGTGGTGTTAGAAGATCTACCAGGATAAGTAGACCCCCTGAACGATACTCTCCTTCATTATATTATTTATTGTTGACTGATTCTGGTGAACCCGAATGTTATGAAGAAGCAATGCAGGTTGAAAGCAGGAAGAAGTGGGAGGTAGCCATGGAAGAAGAGATGGACTCCTTAATGCATAACCAGAATTGGGATTTAGTCAGGTTGCCTGCAGGAAAAACTACATTGAAGAATAAATGGGTTTACAGGTTGAAGGAAGAAGATGGAGGAAACAAAGGTACAAAGCTAGACTTGTGGTGAAGGGGTTTGCACAGAAGAAAGGTATTGATTTTGATGAAATATTTTCTCCTGTTGTTAAAATGACTTCAATCAGAACTATTTTGAGTCTTGTAGCAGCTGAAGATTTGCATCTTGAGCAGTTAGATGTAAAGACAACCTTTCTCCATGGGGATTTGGGGGAAGATATATCTATGTAGCAGCCACAAGGATATGAAGTGAAAGGGAAGGAGAAACTTGTGTGCATGTTGAAGAAGAGCTTGTATGGCTTAAAACAGGCTCCAAGGTAGTGGTATCTAAAATTTGACAAGTTTATGTCTGAACAAGGTTATAC
Source organism: Pinus taeda (assembly GCA_000404065.3). Taxonomy (NCBI): domain Eukaryota; kingdom Viridiplantae; phylum Streptophyta; class Pinopsida; order Pinales; family Pinaceae; genus Pinus; species Pinus taeda. The sequence continues at coordinate 88,677 of APFE030903713.1, read as the reverse complement.
TAGATGTCACTCTGATCATTGTGTTAATCTGAAAAAGCAAAAGAGCAAGCTATATATTGTTATTGCATGTAGATGACATGCTTGTTGCAGGATCTAACATGCAGGAAATAAATGTGCTCAAAAGAAAATTGACAAATTCATTTGCAATGAAGGATTTGGGAGCTGCAAAACAATCCTTGGTATGAGAATAACTAGAGACAGGAAAAATCGTAAATTAACATTGTCTCAGAATGAGTACATACAAAAGGTGTTGAAAAGATTTAACATGCACAATGCAAAACCAGTTAGTAAACCTTTTGCTAGCCATTTCAAACTTAGTAAGGAAATGTGCCCAAAGACCCAAGAAGACATGGATTATATGTCTAAAGTTCCATATGCATCAGCAGTTGGAAGCTTAATGTATGCAATTGTCTGCACAAGGCCTGATATTGCACATGCAGTGGGAGTTGTAAGCAGGTACATGAACAATCCAGGAAAGGAACATTGGATGGCAGTGAAATGGATTCTCAGATATTTGAAAGGTACCACAGATCAAGCATTATGCTTTGGTGGTTCAAACATTTCTCTACAGGGATATGTTGATGCAGATATGGCAGGTGACAGAGATAATAGGAGGAGCACTACAGGATATGTATTCACTGTTGTTGGAACAGCTGTCAGTTGGGTTTCAAAAATCCAAAGTGTTGTTGCACTTTCAACAACAGAAGCAGAGTATGTTGCTGCTACAGAGGCTAGTAAAGAAATGATTTGGTTACAAAGGTTTATGGGTGAATTGGGTTAGGAGCATGATATGGGCACGTTATACAGTGATAGTCAAAGTGCCATTCATCTTGCAAAGAACTCAGCATTTCATTCTAGGACGAAACATATACAGCTCAAGTACCATTTCATACGATCAGTGTTGGAAGATGGAGAGTTGAAGCTGGAAAAGATACACACTAGCCAGAACCCTGCATATATGCTAACAAAAGTTGTAACCAGGGAGAAACTGAGAATATGCTCAGTTTCAATTGGTCTTCAAGGATGACGATGAAGATGAGAAACAACCAAGTCCAATGAGGAGTCATTGTCTAGCAAATGGAGCAGCGGTGGAGTTGCTACAATCAGTCTCCAAGTGGAAGATTGTTGGGTGTGGAGCTTGATTATCTTCTATATTCAAAAGTACCACCACATTGGACCCTAGTTCAAAATGGGGGCGGCAACGCCGCCCATAAAATATTCGCTGCAGGGGGTCCAGGGGCCCCCCCCCCTGGCGGGGGGTTTCGGGGGTAGCGCCCCCGAAGCTAAAAACAACTGTAAAATTTCCTTGTAAAAGTATAGTAATTTCTAGTCAATCTGGTCCGTTCATTAGACGGATGATCTGACGGTAGAACTTATGTTTAGTTTAGTTTTTTTTGCCCTAGAAGGCAACCCCTCTCTTTGTATGAGGGCATTGTATTTGAGGCTGTGAGATAGATGTGTATTCTTGTGAGCGATAAAGAGAGTGAGACTATGAGAGAAGACTAGATATTACAATGGATGCTATAAGTGTTCTCTTCATTGTGTTGGATAATAGAAAGGAAGGACTGGCTATTCGGTGACATAGCCCAACTGGGTGAACCACGTATATTTGTGTCTCTCTTGTTTTGTGCATTTTCTGTGTTTATATTTCTGCAATATTTTATGTGTTCCATTGCTCCGTAATATTTAATATTCTAACAGAACCTTCATAGAAAACAAATTAGAGTTAAAATTCCACAATGACCTATTTGAGATGAAATTCTGGAGCTTCAAAAACCTCTAACTTCCTCAGATCATATCTCCAAAATATAGCGAGACAAGATATGAAATTTGAACCTGAGCTTTAGACCGATATCTTCTCAACTGGGTTTTTTTCTTAGCTTCTAAAACTTCATAGAGAAAAACTTATAGAGAAAATTCCTTAATGACCTATTTTCAGCAGTGAAACCCTAGAATCTAAAGCTCTGATACCAAATGTTATGAAACTAGCTCACAAAAAGATAGAAAAGATAGTAAGCCTCTTCAAGGTGGTTACCTCCTTTACATTATAGAACTGAACAATTCTTGGATGATATAAATGAAAAAGCATCCTTTCTAGATATAGGAGTCTAAGGGGTCATAATATAATAAGAGACAACATAACAATAATAATGTAATGGCACAATAATAACAATAGTGGACTTCTATGGGGCACAATAATAACAATATCAGGAGTACGTGAGCACAACGATATAATAAGGGGGTTATACTAAAAACAATAAGGGGTTACACTAGTAGTATAGAGACCTAACACACTCTTTCGACAAATGTAATCAAACTTTTCCGCCCACCTCAAAGCTGTGTGGCAGTTGATTGATGATGACATTGCTTGTACTTAGCATTGGCTCAGTCCAATATGTCATGGAACTATTGGTGGATGTGGTGAATGAGCTCAGTGAAGTTGTTAGCATTGTCATCTTTGGCCTTGACATGATAGAAACCTGCCTGAGTAGCTACAAGTCGTATGGCCACATCAGTGGCACATAGTGGCTGGAATCCCAACCCCATTTGAAAGGGACTCTTGCTAGTTAAGATACAGAGAGATCTATTGTAACTCTTCTAGACAAAAGGGAGGATGTTATCCCATGTGCGTGAATGCTTCATATTATACATGCACAGAATGTACACGATGATCATGTTGATGAATTTTTTGGCCATTAATTTGGAAATGGAAGGTCATGGACTTAGTTAGCTTGGTATCTAGCATCGACGAGAGGCTTCGTCAAAATGTAATCAAGAAACAGTCGTCCTAATTTGAGATCATGGGTGGGATCCCAAAATGTACCCAGACTCATTCATTTAAGAGCTTAGTAGTGGCTTCTGTTGTGATACTCTTCTTGAAAGGATATCTTATATAATATGTTGATGAACATGAAAATGCATTTGTTGCCATGCCTAGTAGAAGCAATGCCCAACATGTAATCCATGGAGATGGATTGCCAAGGATGACTAAGAGTAGGCATCAGAGAATACAAGCCTTCTTTATTCATGGTCAGTTTGGAAATGGTGCAAACATTGAAAGATATGATGTACTTCCCAATGTCCTATCAAAGGCTAGTCCAATAAAAATACTTTTGCAATACTTCCACTATTTTCTCTACTTTGAAATGTCTAGTGACCTGACTATATTGTGCCTTCTTTCTGTATTCAAGCTTCTGTGATCCATAATGAAATAAACAAAGTCTTTCGGTAGAAATCACATGAGAGAATTTTTGGCCAACGTGTTTCGAACCAACAAGTGTGGTTCATCATAAGGACTAGATGAAGAGGGAAACCATGGAAAAGGCTTAATAATATTTTTTTTAATATATTAATAAATTAATATTATAATTTAAACATTATTGTTCAAATATAGCTGTTACTTGAAATTATGACTCTACATTGCTCTCTATCTAAGCCTTTTCCATGGTCTACCTCTTCATTTGGTACTGATGATGAACCACACTTGTTGGCTTGAAATGCATCAGCCAAAAATTCTCTCATGTGATTTCTACCAAAAGACTTTGTTTAATATTTTGTGCCTCCGAAATCATCTTAGCACACTTGCTTGAAGGAAACCAAAGGCTTCCTAGGTGGCAGAACATTGCACCTTGAAGGTGAAAGTGAGGAACCTGCTTTCCTTCCTTAAGAATCGAGTATCTGTTGCCGAATTTTGGATCGCTCTTGTAAAGATGTGACCACCCCAAAGTCTCGTGTCCACATGAGTTGAGCAGATTAGTCAGTGCCATGATTGGTAGTTGGCTAAAGTGGTCTGCAACATTAATGGTGTTTCCCTTCTTGTGCTTAATGTTCAAATGGAACATTTCCAGGTATTTGGACCATTTCTTATGGTGATAGTTCTGAAACTTTCCTTGTGTCTGTATGAACTGCAGGGGCCAACAATCTATGTGGATAAACGTTTCCTTCCCCATAATGTATTGTTACTATTGTTGGCATGCCTGCATAATGGAATGCATCTCTTTGTCATAGGTGGGATACTTCTAGGTTGTGTGTGAAAGTGTCTCACTATGATATGCCATTGGATGCCCCTACTAGTTAAGAACTACACCAATAACATAGTCGGATGAATTTGTCTCAATCTCAAATGGTTTTTGCAGGTCTGGTAATGTGAGCACTGGTGTAGAGTAGAGCCAATGCTTCAACTTGAGAAAAAACTCTTGTTGGGATTTAGACCAAAATAATTTTTCTTTCACTCTACCCTTAGTGACTTGACTCAAAGTCCAAGTGATATGAGAGAACCCCAACACGAACTTGCGGTAGAAATTGGAATAAGCCAGAAAGCTATGAATCTCTATTAGAGTGGATGGGGTTTGCCAATCCCCAATAACTTTTACCTTGGTTGGGTCCACATCCATAGCTTGCTCATCCATGAATTACCCCACTTATTGAACCAGGGTCACACTGAAATTTCATTTCTCCAAATTGGCACACAATTTGTGTTGTTACAAGTTTTGGAGGATGTGTCGAACATGGTGGAGGTGCTCTTCCCAACACTGGTTGAGGATTAGGACACCATCCAAATACACTACCATGAATGAGTTCGTGAAGGGCAGCAAGATGTCTTCCATCAACCTCATGAAGTTTTCGAGGGAATTATTCAACCCAAAAGGCATGACCATTTGAAAGGGCCCTCCTTAGGTTTTAAAGCAGTCTTCCACACATCAAAGGGTTCAATTGGTACCCAGTGATAATTGAACTTCAAGTTAATCTTGCCGAAATATTTTTCCCCCTTAAGTTGGTCCAGAAGGTCATCAATTCATAGGATTGAATACCTATTCTGGAGAGTGATCTTATTCAACACCAAATAGTCAATAGAGAGTCAGCATGTCTCATCCTTCTTCTACACCAACAAAACCGGCCTCCCACAGGGTGATGCACTTAGCGTAATGTGCCCTTTTTGTAACAACTCCTGAATTTTCCTCTTGATTTCATCGTTATCCAAAATAGAGGTTTGATAAATTGACCCGTTGCGTAGCAACACATCTGACATCAGATCAATGGAGTGCTTGACCTGACAATTTATAGGTACCCATGTGGGTGAGGTGAAGATGCTTTTTTTACTCATCCATGACCTTGTCCTTCTGCTATTACCTTACAGAGGAGCCTTCTCTAATGGTCGTAGGTGGTGCTACCTCTGGTATCCTGTGTAACTTATTTCCCAAAGAAATAATAAAAAGTGTGGTCCTATACTCATACACAACATGATTTTTTCACAACTATTCTTGGCCTAATAATACATTGTAAACTTCAAGAGGAAAGTAATAACACAATATCTCATCTATGAAGGGCTCGATGTTGTAGGAAAGGGAACACTATTGGATGATGCGAATATATTGTCCTTGGTGAAGTCACTCAATGGTGTATGGTGTGGTCGCTAGGCCTAATCGCTTCACTACCTATGCTAAAATGAGGCTCTTTTGGTTTCCACCATCGCTAATGAATTGTAGTGGAGAACCCTTCACCCACATCTATGAGCGGAAGAGCTGTTATCCCTCCTCTAGATCTTCCAGCTTAATCTTCTAGATATCGATGGCATCAACCATGGCACTAGAATCCACATCAATAATTTTCTCCCCTTTGTCATTCCCCCTTTAAGGTTTTAACTAAGAGTTGGAACATGCATCTCATTTGGAAGCCTTCAAGTCGGCCACCTATGACTTCTTGGATCAAAACTCACTTGTGTTGTGAGTAAGGTTCTTATGGAACTCACACCATTTCCCTGCTCTCTTCTTTGTCTTCATGGTGTTTTTCTTTTCTTGTTGCTTCGACAAGTTTTCTTGGGTCACCCTGTCTTGGATTTTTCCTTTTTTTTGGCTTGGGGGCACCTTTCCCTTGATTCAGATTCACATATCCAAAGTCTTTCTTCTTTTGTTTAAATTTCTTCTCGACCTTGAGAGTGTATTGGTAGGTGGCACCAAGTGAGGAGATGTCTAGGAAATCCATCTCATCCTATATGTACTTGTGCAAACAACCATGCTACTTGAGCACCAAATGCAAATAAAAACCCTTGATACCCATCTTCGTTCGAAGGGTATGAAAATATTTGTGAACTTCAGCTCATATTGGTCCCTTCCTTGCCGTAGCGTGGTCCACTTTATTTATTTATGTTCATAGCTCTCGACAGCGTAATATTGTTCCTTGATAGTGCCTAGAAAATAATTCCAAGTGGGTGCAGCTAAAAATAGTGAAGGTTCCCTCTAATCCTTCTATTCACAGTAGGTTTCCCACCAATCCTTGACATGGGAAGCAACATTGAGGAGTGAAAAAGTAATATTTTCCTGATTAGAAATGTCATGAACTGAAAAATATCCTTCCAATATATTTAACTATCTATCTACGAAGTCTGCATCCATCTCGACTTTAAATATGGGAATGTAAAAGTTGACTTGTACCTTAAAGGGAGTGGCACCTCCAGAGTGGCTATTGGATGAAGATGCGTCGTCTATGGGTAGCCCCAAAAGGATCTAGGCAAAGTTACCCATCATCGCGTTCCTTTGTAGCTCACCCAAAATAACCAAAACCCTAACCCGAGGAGATGAAATGCCAAGAGTTTGTGGGCCCCATTGGGGTTAGTGGGGTAGCCAACTTCCCATGGTTGTAACTTGTTCATATGATACCTTGTTGGAAATATCTCTTTGAGTACTACAGGACTTGTGGTAGCCCTTATCCAATTGTAATGGGCCTCATGTGAACCTGAAAAAGACACCATTTAGGGGGTCAAAAGAGCTTCGAAAGTTCAGGACTTGAAAAATTCCTAAAAATATTAAATGATGCTATAATGAAGGAAACATATGAAACTGACTAGAGGTCTAGGATGAATATAAGGGGTTTCCACTAATATCCACTTGGATAACAAAATCACTATACACTCAATAGTATACAATTATAAATAAGAATGTGTATTTTCCATCCACTCAACTAGGAAATTCGAATTCCATGCATGGCTAGGTCTACTTTCAGTTGATTAAATAGTTAACAAAAGATCAATGAGTTAAAAATTGTTAAAACTACTGAACTAACCTTAAAATGACTCAATTAATGACTATAGCTCAGTTAGCTCACTTAAACTAAGTGTAACTCAACTAGATTTCTAGATCTTAGCAATCAACTAATGCACAACTCTACTTATAGCTTATAATTTGAATTTAATGTCATAACTAGTATACAAGGCCATGTCACTCTAGCTAACTACAATGCAAGTCATCGAGGTAATGTGGAAAATATAATTTTCTCCATTTGAGTAAGGCACTAGTCAAATGAAGCCTTTTCTTGCTACAATTTCAACACTCCCTCCTACAAAGAAAAGGGTTTTGCACAACCCTAATCTTGATCTTGTAGGAATGTACTACAACAAGAATCTATCTCATTATTGTTGTTGCTACTGCAACAACTGCAACTTAGTAACATTTGAAATATTGAATCAATTATATCTCTCAGTTGTAAGTGTCTCCTAAATATCTCACTGCTACTAGTCTCTGAAATGTCTACTGGGAAATTTGCAGTTCTTCTCACTCTGCTACTGAGACTCTTGCTCTCTTTTCAACACTAATCTATGCTCCTCGGTATCTGATTGCTCCAACTGACACTTATCCTCCAACTACTAAATATTGTGGGACCCTGTAGCAAGGATAATGATCCATGAGAAGAGTATACTGGAACTGTTACTACTCTCTTATGGACCCTACCCAAATCTTTGCAACTCTCGAACAAAGGCTCTGCATCGCCCCACCTCACTCTTGGAGGTATAGTTGCATGCATGGTGGAATATACGTCTATATTGTAGATATTTTTCACTCTAACTCCAATTTGTTTCACTTTCCCAGTAGCAGCATGCTTCAGAAAACATTTTCCCTTACTGAAAACCACATCATAACCTTTGTCCTCCAATATAGCTACAAAAATCAAATTTTTCTTTAGCCGAGGAGATTGGGACCTAAGGTTTGAATTTTACAGTTGGTCAAAGTTTGGCAGTTGACCTAGATAGTGACAGTTAATGGGAGGCTTATGAATCGAGGTTTTGATTGTTGGCATTGTTGGGTTCATCTCATGATGTTGTTTAGTTGATTTTGATGGATATGATTATGGTTGGAGATATGGATCATTGTACTCTCTTTTGTTGAATCATTCAAGGACAATCTACTAAGAAGAATAATTTAAAATGGCTTTCCCCATAGTCAATTTTTCCCTGGTATCCGACTAATGCTGTTGTCTCTATGTGTGAATGAGTTTCTTTTATTCTTAGCTTATGTTTCGTTGCATTAATTAGTATGTGATTCTTTTAATATAATTGCATATACTACTGAATAATGTTGTAAATTTGAATATTGTTATGATGTTGTGGGGTGAATTTTATATGTTAATGATGAAATGAAATTATCTTAAGCAAAGAACTATAATACTTAAGAAAATTCAACACGTCAAGCCCAAGAGGAGCTCCTTGATGATTAGATCATGTGTCAAGTTGGCACCTCAGTATTGTGGGCCTTTTGAGATCCTTCAGAGGATTGGACTAGTGGTCTACATATTTTCACTTCTTCCAACTGTGAAAGTCCATGATTTTTTTCCATGTTTCATTGCTTAAGAGATATGTTTAAGATGTTGATCATGTGATTGATTTTCAGCACGAGGATTGTTTTAGGGGCATTTACAGTTCTCCACAGTGGTAGTGGTGAAAGTGTGAAACCAACCCCTATAAACTATGATGACCAACTTTTCTCTTTGATACCTCTATGAATCTGATATAATACACGTCACAAATATTTGCTTGATGTCTACGTTGATATCCAACAAAAGAATGAACATATTTGATTACATGAGAGAAATATAGGGTATTTTGATATGTAATAGCTAATAACAAATGGGTTTCTACTATAAAAAAATTGCACTATATTGGAAACCACACCAAGACTGAAATTAATGCACCATTATGATCATACCGTCTAGCTATATATCGCACTCATTGAATATTAGAAAATATGTTATCCAAGACTCACAAGAAAATGGATATGAAGAGCCTTAAAAATTCACATGAAAAGATACCATTTGAAATCCTTTACAAGTTTCAATGTTGTGTGATTGCTTCCCATATCACATAATTTTGTTTTTCAAAGAGAATATTATGGGCCAGGAGGAAATAGCAAGGTTTAATAAGAAAAATTTCCAACATAAAATCAATAGTAGTATATTTTTATAAAATCTCGTCAAAGATTAAAGAAATAACTTATCTTGGAAGTCAAAGTCACAATTCTGTAACCATACATGTTTTGGGTTAGCTAAATGCACTTTGATGTCTTGATGTACTTCATGTACAACATTGTTGGAAATTAATGATAGTTGACTCTAGTCAAGAGCTTATGGATAAACTTTACGAAAATTATTATTATATGAGGAAAAGGAAGAGATATTTATGAGAATAGTTTGGTTTAATGAGGAAGATAATTGATGCATGGAACTAGATATGAAGTGGATCATAACTTTTTGAATAGTGTAAAAATGTTATTTAAAATCTCACTATAACTTTTTTAATACAAATTTAATTTTGGCATTTTCATTATGTTTCATTAATGAAGCAAGTACATCAAAATTAGTCGAGTTGTATGGATTTTGTTATTATGATTTACTTTCTAGTAGTTTTATGTTATTATAATATTCTTATAATTTTATTTACTTTTTGTGTATTGAGTTGAATGGAGGAAGAAGATCCATAAGAGAGTTGTCGATGCCAGCCTAAGCTGCAAACACCATAATGATGTAGCCTAAGCTGCATATACCCACATTATGCATATACTATGCATGTCATACGTCTCGAGAATTCTAAAATTCCTACTTAGGGAAATGTGCACAAATCAAGGTTTAACAAGATGAAATATAATATGTGATAAAAACCCACCTTATCGAAGTTTAATTTCTTAAGCGGAAATATTTCATTTAACTCTTCAAATTCTAACCCTTTGGTAAACTCTAAGCGGAACTTTATATGACTCTTCATAAGATTTGGTTAATAGTTCGCGCATATCAACCATAGCATGGTCTTTTAGACTTTGGTTAACCTCGACTTAACCCATAATATATAATATATATATATATTATATATTAGTAATTAATATATCTATTTATATATATATTATATATATATATTATATATAAATATATATATATATATATAATTATATATATATATATATATATATATATAATATATATATATATATTCTTCTTTTTTCTATTTATTCCTTATAATATAAATTACAATATAAACCACGCTTAATCCTTACCTTTTCACCATTCCACAACATTGGCACATATATCGATGCTGAACCTTTCACTTCAAATATGCACAATTTATTTCTTCCTTCAGATCAATGGCTATTGCAACATCTCTAACTTTAACCCATTCACCTGCCAGAACTCAGAGAAGTTAAAATTCTTTGAATAACTCATCAGGTCCGCCAAGCATGTTAACCTATGCACACATTCGAGTACGATTACCGTCTGATCAATAAACCATTGAACAATCATGATTATCAAAGCTCAATGAGGTTTTAAGCCCATTGTATAAAACCTCATCGCATCTGAATTCCAAATTAACCAGCACACACTTTCGAAAGTGATATGTGTTCGATCAATCACCCAACGCATGGTCTTGATGGTCGAAATTCAATAAGGGTTTAATTCTATTGCATAAAACATTATCGCGTCTCATTTTGGAATACTGCTTACAACTTGAAGGGTGCACGAGAAACAACTTCCCCCTTACAAAAACTACTCCATCCTTCTACTAACACGTGGCTTAATCTCTACCGCTCAACTTCTTTCTTTATTTGCACGATAAGATCTTATCCATCTATCCTACACAATCTTGTTTGTTGATCTCATTGATCCAACAGCTCATGTGCATGTTTACCTCACTTCTTTGTGCCTTTACTTTCTTTTGGTTCTTATTATTTAATCACCCACTTGCTTTGAGCCTGTGTATTTGGTTTCACCTAACGACCTTCACTTGTTTGACCTCTATCTATGCTCATGCTTGTACGCTTCCTCTGTAAACCTTTAGGTTTTAAGAAACCTTGTGGTTATACTTAGCTATGAAGGTTCTCTTCAATATTGTCTCTGTGTAACCACGTAACACACTTCTCTACACATCTTATCTCGTTCTCTATACCTACAACTTATGTTATGGAAATTTACTCTAGTTCACAGACAATCTAATATTCAACCACACAATACACATCATACAAACTTTGAACCAAGTTATCTTTATTAATAAACAAATAATTACAAAAGGATTCCTTTCTTGCCTCATCTTCACTATTAGTGGCCTTTTTCTTTCCTGCTCATAGGCTTACAATCAATGGTGTCTAACTAGCGCACTCTCTAACTCCTAGCTAGCTAACCCTCTTCTATGCCTTTTAGGCTTACATTTATACAAAAGGATTCTATAAACAATTCCTAGTTTAGATCCATAACCCTCTCAACAAAATCCTAAAATCTCTTCTTTATCTCTAACGATCCTCTCTAATCCACAAAATCCTCAACTAATTCCTAATCTAGGCTTTACAATTAATTACCAAATATCTTAATCTCTCAACTATCCTAATTCTCTCATGTTCTCCTACATTCTAGAACATTTACAAATATGCCTCACAATACTTAATTAAATTCTATTCTTAATATCTCTCATTAAAATCACTCAAAACCTTAATAATTACATTAATTTAATACTCATGAAACCAACTTCCTTGAAAACACAAGACCCCCTAAGTTAACTAGAATACAGTGAAATTGGTGAGTTGGATGCTCCTACATGAGTTGCAAAGAACATTTTCCACTCAAAATAAAATTTAATCACTCCCAATGCTTATATTAGTTCCAAATAAAATAAAAAAGTTGGTGAATAGATTTCTCAACCATGTGACAAGTGTGAAGATAACAAAAACCCTCATAGTCAAATGCTTATGCAAGGCATGCTCACATTTGAGTTCCATGAGCAAGTGAATGAGAGAGATAAAGTAAGTGTGAAAGGATAGGAGTGTGCTTCATTGAGTCCATAGTTCGGAATGAATATTTACTTGTGTGAGAAAATAGGTAGCTTCTTCATTTTTGTGAAATATATATTCACACCTAGGCGAATATTCAAAATTAGAATAACTTTGCAATGAGGTGAGAATTTATAACTGAAGAGTCATCTAGGATAGGTGAAAAGTCATGTATGGTATTTGAATAGATAGGAATCTATAAGGCTATGAGCCATGAGACAAACCTGAATAGAAATTTGTTGTCAAGCAATAGGTTTCCTTTTGGAATTGTTAGTACATTGTTAATATAGTGGATGAAGTCTATGAGGGATGAGACAAACTTATGAATACAAATTTGTTGTCAAGCTATAGGTTTCCTTTTGGCATTGTTATTACATTGTTAATAGAGTGGATGTTGATATGTAGCTTTTTTGTACTCTAGAAATGTTGTGTTTGGTAATGGAAATATTTTTTCCTTGTTCGATTTTCTTGGTATTAGTGGGTGTGAGCATTTTTAACCTTTGATAATATTCCCATTTTATGAGCTTATTCTCACTTATTAGATGCTTTGTAATGCTTTGTAATGCTTCATATGGAACTACCATATTTTGAATGATATGGAGGCTATTTTAACAAGTGGATTGGAGACAAATCTCAATTGCATAAAATCTTTGATTATGTGTATGATTAGTTGGTGGACTATTCTCCATATGGTTTATGCTAATGAGGTTTTAATTTGGCTTGGTTACTAAATACTTGTGGGACAAGGAAGTTTTCTTATCATCTGAATCATTTCCTTTCAAGAGGGAATTAGAGGATTTGATTTGAGTTTACTGTTGATTTCAAATGGGACTATTTTTTATGTCATTGGTTTCATCATTAAATATTTTAGTTTGGTGGATTAGCAATAATACATCTAGGATTATTGCATTACATGTTATTTTCATCTCATTTATACTCAGAAAAAACCCGTTAGGCCATAGTTGGATGTTTGAACATAAAAAGCTCTAATTGGGCCCTTTTGCCAAGTAAGAATCTAAAGTTTACAATGGTCATTTTCCAATGTCAACAAGAAATTTTTGTATTTTCTGTCATGAAGAAGATGGATAATCATGTGGTACTTACAATACTTTCTAAACTTGGTGAAACATATATTTTATTTGTTTTGGCTTATTCTTTTTGTACTATACTAATGAACCTTTTAGAATTGTTTATAAAAGAATTCCTTGCTTTGAATCATTCTACCAAGAGTTAATGTGGAGTGGGATAAACTCTTGCACATCAGCTTCATGTATTCATATGCAAAGAGCACATAGCTTTTGTTTCAAAAATATGGTCCCAAGAAATAGTGCAAGAAAAGAAAAAGGAAGAAAGGATCACAAACCCAAGCAATAGTCCCTTGATTTAAATGATGTGAAAAAAGAGTGATGTATAAAGGAGAGAAAACTTTTGAATGTTCTAACTTGTTTGGAGTACATAAAAACGTAGAATCACATTGTTGGAAGAGGATAGAAGTGTAAGAGGTAGGGAAATTTTTTGGGCATGGAAATTTATCTTAAAGTGTAGAAACATTGGAGAATCTTGCTACTCCATAATATGAAAAATGTAATCATTTAACCTTTTTCTTATGCCATATATTAAGGAATTTAGACCCAAAGATGGATGTGGTGGTAGGGGAATGGTCATCCCCATACTCCACTTCATTGATTCCTATATCCATGGGAAACCACTTGAGAGAGTGAGGCATGTGTCATTACCCCTACCTACTCATTTTTTTCATAACTTTGTTTTTTCTTATATGGGTGGTCCACTTCATTTCCGCTATGGTTAGGAAGTCAACACCTATAAATTGAACATTACAAATATTGCTATGTACCCAAGAATTATGGTTCACATAGCATCACAACCTAATGGATACCACAACAATGTATTTATCACAATCTACCCACTATTGCTTACATGATTACAAAACCTTCTCATTTGAATGACAAAAACTTCATTTAAATTATGGTATTGAAAATAAACTTTAATGACACCATAAAAAAATAAAAATACACATGATGATCTTCAAAATGTAATAAAATAATACTTTAATTAACCATAAACTAAATTAAATTTAACTAAAAAAAATCTAATTAAACAAATTCCAAAAATGCTTCATTCCTAATTAAATTAAATTAAATACTCTAATTAATTTAATTTCAAAAATACTTCATTCCCAATTAAATTAAATAATCATATTTCATTGAATATCCCATAAAAAAAATATTAATGTGGATATAAGTGGTTGATAATAAATATTCTAAAAAAAATATTAATGTGAATATAAGTGGTTGATAATAAATATTCTAGTATATTGCAAATATTTAAAATATATATGCCAAAAGGATCCAAGGTGCGTCTGTTTATGAAACATTTTTATTTATTTTTATTGTTCACCACACAGGATGGAGTATCTCATAAAGTATCGATGTTGATATCATCAACTGATAAGATAATAAATAAATATTCTGGTGGGTTTTTATTAATTTTAGTATAAAGTATCGATGTTAATATCATCAACTGATAAGATAATAAATAAATATTCTGGTGGGTTTTTATTAATTTAGTGTACATATTCGGGTCCTTGCGACCTCCCCTAGGCGTTCTTGCTGTCTGCTGTATCTTCCTTCCATCCGTATGAGGAAGGCGAGGGAGTTGAAGATGAGATGAAGGAATGGAATTTTCAGTGCTCGCAAGGCGGGACCAGCCAGAGAACGCATGGAAGCGTTAGGTTTGCCGGTTAGTCATGGCTCACTTCACAACAGATATTTCTGCTGTGCTGTGCTGTGCTGTTCTGTTCGCCACACACAATCTTGGCACATCAAACATTTCTACTCTTCGCAACCCAGCATCTTGGCACGTCAAACATACATTTCTACTGTACTGTACTGTACTGTTCGTCACCCACCATCTTCTCACATCAAACATTTCTATTCTTAGCCACATCAGCATTCGTCGGTACAAAATAATTGCGGAAAGCATCCCAGAAATTGGTGTGCTGTCATCGAAAACTAAAGGACACGTGGCATAGATTCGGAAAAGATCCCTCCACACAAGCTGCAGCGCCATCTGCATCTCCAGTGGTATTATTGTATTTGCTTGCCTTCACCTTCACCTAGTTCAGGCGTGAGAATGGCTTCAGCTGTGCAATGTGCCGCCGCGAGCTTGAAGACCTGTTCCTCAAGTTCGACACCAACGGCGACGGTAAAATATCCAAGTCGGAACTGAGTGCCCTGATTTCAGAGGCGGAGATTGAATGGGTGATGAAGGAGGTGGACTCCAATAAAGACGGATTCATCAACTTCGACGAGTTGGTGGAGGCCAACTCCAAGAACCTCAACGCCGCCCGTCTCATGCGAAACTCCGCTTCCGCTGTGCAATGTGCCGCCCTGCCCGGCCGCTTGGAGCTGGAGGACGTGTTCCGCAAGTTCGACACCAACGGCGATGGCAAAATATCGAAATCGGAACTGAGCGCCATCCTTGTGTAGTATTATCGTATTTGCTTGCGTGAGAATGGCTTCAGCTGTGCAATGTGCCGCCGTGAGCAGCCGCCGCGAGCTTGAGGACGTGTTCCGCAAGTTCGACACCAACGGCGACGGCAAAATATCCAAGTCGGAACTGAGTGCCCTGATTTCGGAGGCGGAGATTGAAGGGCTGATGAAGGAGGTGGACTCCAATAAAGACGGATTCATCAACTTCGACGAGTTGGTGGAGGCCAACTCCAAGAACCTCAACGCCGCCCGTCTCATGCGAAACTCCGCTTCCGCTGTGCAATGTGCCGGCCTGCCCGGTCGCTTCGAGCTGGAGGACGTGTTCCGCAAGTTCCTCAAATTTTATATAAATTAATAAAATTAAGGTTATATAAAATTAAGGAAGATGATAAATAATTTAAATGAATTAATAAAATTGAGAAAGATGAGAAATAATTTATATGAATTAATAAAATTAAGGAAGAAGATAAATTTGTATGTTTTTTTTGATGTCATGTCAAACACACAAAGGCACATGAGAATTTATCTAGAAATTGTATCCAAAGCATGTATCATTTGTAAAATAAAGAAATATGATAGGTCAGCTACTTATTTATTTGTAAAATCTAATATTTTTGTTATTTGAGGGGTAATTATTTTTATTTATAATAGTTTTCTTTTTCTCTTTTGGAACATGTTTGGTTTATGAAGAGGACATTTTTTTAATGGCTTTGGAAAATGGGATTTCCCGTTCCTTATGAACATTCTCTACCTTTTCTCTTTTAACCAACCACCTGTGTAATGTAAAATTTCTATTCGCTAGAAACAAAAAGAGAAATGAGAATCACTCTTCCAACATATATACAAGGTTGAAAGTTATCATCTCTAAGTAAATGCACGGAAGATTTTACTCTTTTTATATAATCTCATAAGGCAAGAAAATTCTCACAAAAACATGTATCATAAAGACATTTTAAAAGCTCAAAGAGAGAAATGTAAATGCAATTTTCAAAGCTACGAAAATCCTTATAATTTAAATTTTCATGAGAGTGAATGAAACATGAAAACACATATAAAGCTAAGAAAAGCCCTATAATTTGAATTTTCATGCTATTGAATGAAGCATGAAAACACATATATAAGACTATGAAAATAATAGCATCTTTTGTCTTTAAAGGGAGGGTTGGAAATGCATACATAGTTATGGAAGAAAAACATGTATCATAATATAATTTAAAAATTCAAAAAAACACTTGTAAATGAAAATTTCAAATGCAATATTTTTTTTTAAAACACACAAATAGAGGACATAGCTTGAAATTGCATACAAGTAAATCAAGGATGAAAATGTATATATAAAACCATGAAAAAAATAGCAATCTAGCATAAGGGCTTGAATTACATATAATATTATGAAAAAAATTGTATTTTAGGTATCTGACATGAAGCCTTGAAATCCATTATCAAACTAGTTGTAAATTTGATTTCAAGTTGGCTCAAAATTTCCTCTTTCAATTTTGGAAAAAAGAGGCTAAAATTTTCATGCCAACACCAAGCACAATAAGATGAAAACTACATTCTCAATCTTGCATGTGGGTTGCATCTCAATCTTTATCCTTTAGCAATTCAATAAAATGAAACATAAATTACTTCTCAATAAATATGAACTTTCATCCTTGAATATATGGAAACCCCATCAAAATGTGGGACCAATGCCATCCATTATCAAAACCATAATTCACTTCATATGACACTTGTCCATATGATATTTGTTTTTAAGTTGATCAACTTAATTAAAAGGAAACAAATGAATCAATCCCTTGGATATAAATTCCAACCTTTCATTTGTGTATACTACTATGATAATTTCCCTAATAATTGTTGATAATTAAATTAAAATCCTAAAATCCCCATTCCAAAATTCCAAAATATACACTTCAACAACAAAATGGGTTCCCGTTGACCATTCATGTGCAACTAAGGATGGAAGGAAGTGTATGTTTTATTGAGTCTACAAAGAGATAACTTACCACAATATTTTAATGTGATCATTCATGACTACACAAAATAATGTTGCTTTCAAAAGTAACATAAAATAAATACAACCTTAAAAGGCATATGGTGTTTAATTTCACTAATGAAATGGAAGACAAGTGATACTTGAAACCATCATACTATGAAATCCTCAAAGTGTGTTTAAAAACAAAGAACAAACAAATATACCCAAGTCACTTGCACATTTTAAAAAATTCTTCATTGTCCCAAGTCTCACTTTATAACATAATGCTAGAAAACCCATGTCAAAATACCTTCAGTGAAAAACCTACAACATTAACTATAGTGTACTTAATAAAATATTCTAGTGCACCCATCAAGTTCCAAATTTATACCTAACTTAATTCATATAATCACCACTCTTTTATATCCAACTTCAACACTATATCCAAGGCTAAAATGAAAAACAAAAATGTTTATAGCTTATATGTTTATGTTATCTTTTTATCTCTCTCTCATTTCCATTTATTTTATTTTATTTTAGACTACAATTTTTGCATTGATATTAGTTGTATCTCTTTTATACTCATAGAAATCTATATTATCGCGAGTAGGCCATACATCTATGTTTTAACATAAGAAGGTATAATTAGCCCATTTTTCTAAGTAAGCATCCAAAGCGTACAATTGGTCATTTCCCCATGTCAACAAGAATTTTTCTTGTAGCTTTTGGCATGAAGAAGCTTCATAATTATATGATAGTTACCATACTTTTTAAACTTGGTGAAACATATTTTGTCCTATAACAATGAACATTTTACAATTGCTTATAGAATGCCTTGTTTTGAATCATTTTGTGAATATCTAATACAAAGTGGGATAAAGTGTTGCACATTAGCTTCATATACTCATATGCCAAGAATACATCCCTTTTGATACAAAAATCTAGTCCCAATAACTAGTGACAGAAAAGAAAAGAAAAAGTGAAAAATGATCACAAACCCAAGAAATAATCCTTTGATTTGAATGATGAAAGAAGAGTGACATGTAAAGGAAATAAGTCTTCTCAATATTCTATCTTGTTTGGATGACATGACCATCTAGAATAACATCCTTAGAAGAAAGGGGTAGGAAAAAATTTAAGTACACTAATTTATATTATAGTTTAGAAACCTTCGAGAATCTTACTAATCCCTAATACACAAATTTTAAAATGTTTGACTATATGTTTGTAGAAATATTCAAATTTATGATGATTTTATATATTCTCTATATAATTTTGGTGATTTTTAAGTTAAAGTTTTTGTATCCTATAAACTTTGGGAAGATATTTTATTAAAAATGGAAATTGATCATTCTCCTCCTTATGATTCTTCTTAGTCTCAGTCCATTTCTCTTGGTATGCACATATTCATAGAAAGGTATAGTTAATGTCACATAAATTTTATATATTTTCCTCATTTCAATGCTCTTTCAAAAAATATTTTAGGGTTTTTTCATGATTGGTATGACCTATATTTTCATGTCTTCATTTTTACCCTTTCCCTCTCTAAAACTTGTATTTTCTTCCTTTTCTCTTAATATCCTTTTATTTCAAATTTCTCATGCTTTCGTGTTAATAATAAGTTCCCCACTCTACTTCTTCGTGTTAATAATAAGTTCCCCACTCTACTTCTTCGTGTTAATAATAAGTTCCCCACTCTACTTCTTTGTGTTCCTAGCAATGTGGGGGAGATACCTTGCTAAAATATGAGACTGATGGCTCAACTCACCAAATTATTTTTCTTCACTACTAGCAACTTAAATAAGGGGAAGAAAATAAGGTAGGATAGATAGAGAAACAATAAAGAAATTCCTTAAACTCCATTATCTTTCCCCAATTGTGGCATCATAGCCACTATAAGCACTCAAGTTTCTTGGTCTTGGCCATCATCATTATATTAAAAGTAAAAACATATACAATTTTTACAACACCAAGATATGGCACTATGATCAATATAACAAAAAAATGGAAATATACATGCATAGTTTAAACAAATTTAAGTACAAACTTTAAGGAGATAAATTAGGATGTTCCCCCCTCCCTAGGTAACATTGTCCTCATTTTCATTTCAATACAATAATGTCTCTATGCCAATAGTATAGTTAATATGATGTACATATTTATTTAGTAGTGATACATGAAAAAAATTAAGTGCTTTAATATTTAGGGAAAAGACAAATTTATAAGTAATGGGTACCATTCTTTCCAAAATTTCAAATGGTCCACAATATCTCCATGCAAGTTTGTCATGGGCTCTAAGTTTTAGAGATTTTTTTCATTGTTTTAATTTAAGATATACAAGCTAGCCAAATTTGAACCTTTTATGCTTTGTTTTAGGTAAGAACCCACCGGGGATTTGAACCAGTGACGTGTTGCAAGGAGTGCCTTAACAGTGCACCCATTCACCCTGCACCCATTCACTATCAATCCAAAGCCCAGTGGGAAAACTACTAGCGGAATCAGCAATGACAGTGGTATCATACTCAGAAAGAACGATCCTAGGTTAAGACGAGACTCGAACTCGTGACTTGCACAGCGGCACGGAGGAAAAACCTCTGCTGACTTTTATGCTTTATTTTTATCTATGAATAGATTTTTTTTTGTCTTGGGATGTCTTCAAGTTTTGTTTGATCTTGATGATTTCTTGCACCATCTCTTACAACATTTCTAGTCCATGTGTGATTCTATTCATTGGTTTGTCCTAAATTATAGGTGTAACAGATTTTCAACCATGTATTTCTTTGAAATGACTAATTTATATTAATTCTTGATAAGAATTATTAAAATAAATTTCATGCAAATAAAGGGTAGTCTTTCAATTTACTTGGTTTACTCATAATGTACATGCAAATCATGTCTTCCATTACTTTATTTTTCATTTTCATATATTTGTGGATGACACTAGGTGCTTGAATTTAGTTGTTCACCCAAACTTTCAAATAATGGTTTACAAAATCTTGATATGAAATTTGGATCTATATCATATATATGTGATTGGGGTTGGTATTCCATCAAACTTGAAAATTTCTTTCACAAAAATTTCTGCAATATTTACTACTTTAAAAGTGGACATCATAAGGATAAAATGAGTAGCACTGCTTAAGTTATCAATTATAATCATGATGAAATCAGGTTGCTTTACTATTATTGGTAGTACCTTGATGAATTCCATGATGATCATTTCCCATTTCCATTCACCAATGGGTAGAGGATGCTATAACCTATTAGGTGTTTATATTCCACTTTAACTTGTTGGCACTCAATGTATCTTGCAATCTAATTTGTAATTTCCTTTTCCACTCTAGTCCAAAAATATTATATTTTTATTGTAGTGATTATTTTATGTTAGCTTATGTATCTTGAATATGGTTTCTTGTGCATTTCATCTAGACTGAGTTTCTTTAACTCTACTAAATCAAGGATATACAAGTTGTCTATATAAGCCATAAATTCTTCTGCAATCATATAATAGCCCTCATATTCTTGTTCTAGTAAGTGACCCTTACTGTAAACCTTCCTTTATTTGTAGAAAATATTCTTCCCCCTTCAAAGTTTCTTTTATTCAATCTACTAGCATGTTCTCTTTTCACTTTAGTTATTTTTTTTTCAAAATCATACTCAGTAATAAATACTAACCATCTAGTTTGCCTACAATTTAAGTCACCTTGATCAAATAGGTGTCTTATTCAACTATAGCCTATCATAAAAATAAATTTCCTACCCATAAAATAGTGACGCAACATATATAATGCATGCATAATGTTTGTGAGCTCGAAATCACGGGTAACATCATTTTCTTCATGTTTTTTCAAATTTTTAGATATGTATCTTATCACGTGATTATCATACATAAGCACTGAGTCCAATCCTTCATTACAAGAATATGTACATATTGTGAAATCTTTGTTTGGGTCTATAATTTTTAGAATTGGAGCACTAGTCACAATATGCTTTAATTGATCAAATATTACTTCACATTTAGTAGACCACACAAATTTTACTCCCTTCCATTGCAAAGAAGATATAGGATGACCATTTTTTAAATCCTTTAATAGATCTCCAATAATATCTTGCAAGTCCCTTAAATGACCTTATAATTATCACATTCTTTGGAGTAGTCAAATTCATAATACCCTTGATCTTTTCTATACTAATTGTGATTCTTTGATGTGAAATAATGTATACAAAATAGTGCACATTTGTCTTGGTTAGAAATTGCATTTATTGAAATTTGCATGTAAGTGATGTTTTCTTAATACTTATAAAACAAATCCAAGATGTTCTTTGTGTTCTTCCTCAAAATTAGAATAGATGATGAGATCATCTATAAATACAAATATAAACATATCCGAGTATTCCCTAACGATTTTATTCATAACACACATGAATGTAGTTTGTCCACTCTTAAGACCAAATGGTGTTGATTTTTGAGTATCTTTGGAGGTACTCCAAGCCATAGGGTTCATGATTTGGAGGGTGGAGCACCACAAGGGTCACTTGTGGGCTAGGAACCCAAGGTTGGGGTTTTACACCCATCATGATTTGGGACAAAACCATGGACACACTTGCACATGTGTTGGATTGGGATGATAATACTAGCTTAGATGAATCTCACCCAACGAAAATCATCTCATTCCCACTTGTAGAAATGGATTTATGAATTTTTGAAGTATATGGTTTGGTTTTGCACATGTATGGTCAAGTAGGCCTAAGGATTAAGAGGCTAATAACATTTGTATAAGAGAATATTGACATACAATGAAGCCCTCCTTTCAAGTGTATAAATATGATGTGAATTTATTCATTTAGAAGCACATCCAAGAGAATTCAAGAAAAAAAATTATCTCTTAAATTGTGTCATAGTCAAGGAGTAGAACAACAAGGAGTTTAGGAAGTCATTTTGGGTGAATTAACTATTGTTTTTCCCCTACATGGAGGCTAAATTCTATTAAAATAAGGTCCGGTAAATTGGAGAAGGCATGGAGTTATGTGAGTATGTTTTAAGGGTTGTGTATAGCTACATATGTGGGCCACGGGTATCTCTAAAGGAAAACTAGATAAAAAAACCCTTTTTTGGAGGCCTAGAGGAGGAGAAATCTCATTTGACTAGGCCATAGTCAAAGGAAGGTACAATGAAGGTTTAAGGGGCATACTCGAAGCCACACATAGGAGACTTGCAACTTGTTTGGGATTGCGGAAAAATCCCTAACAAGATTGTCATCTCCTAATTAAATACACAGTTAGCGTAGACAAGAAAGGGTGTAAATGATCACTTCTTATTGGCGGTGTTTGGTAAGAGGAAGAGATTAATTAGAAGCCTTTGGAAGCCATTTTTTGGGGTTGAATTGGGTGTTAAGAAACACCAACTAGGAGGGGATTTCATAGTGGTTTTGTGTTAGTTGGATTGGGCATCATTGGATTGTTGGAGGGAAAATTGTTGATAGCCCAAAGTAGCCCTAAATTAGCTTGAGAATAAGGATATTGACATATGTATGTTGGGTAGAATTTGGAGGGTAATGAGTATCTCTTTTATAGATGAAATAAGCTACTAGATTAGAAAATTGGAGCTCGGGATTGGCCAACCTAGAAGAGAAAATTGGATTAGCCCGTGTTCATTGTACCATAAGTGACTTGCACCACTCATAGGTGGAAGCCCTCCTCCCCACTCTATGTGTCATCCTTTGATGGACTAAAGGGAAGCTAGAGAGAAGAATGGGAGAAAAGGACCCACATGATGAGATACGACATAGAGTCTGCAACATGATTGCCTTTGTATATTGTATTCCAAAGACTCTTGTATTATTCAGATTGGTTTAATATAATGAAGATTGGGTTGTACATGTTTTTACAATATTTTGTAAAATGTTATTCATACTCGTGCATGTGTTATTTACTCCTTTATATTTTCCATTGTGCAAAGTAGTTTTGTTGAGATTCTTCATTTGTTAGCATCACTGATTCTAATACTTTATCCTAGACCCAAGATCATGGAAATTCAACATGGTATGAGAGCATGTCTAAGCTACATTAGAAGACAATGGATCATGAGAGTGCACAATGAAGTACAACTTAAGAGGTAGTTGGTCACATTGTAGGTGACACTGTTGAAGTTGCAAGATCATCTCCGATATGAGGACAAGTTGGAGGGTTTGTCCAACTATAGTCCAGGGAAGGAAAGGATGAAGTTGGTCTTCTAGGTCAATAGGATTTGGGAGTTCTCCGAGAAAGCCATCAAGAAGCCAACTCACCCAAAGTAGCTCGAAGTGTACGAGGATTTGGATATGAGGGCAATATTGATCATCCTAAATGGTGTAAAGGAAACCCTAATACATCATTTGTCCACGAAGAACATTGCACATGAGACATGGATGGCTCTTTAGAATTTATTCCATAATAAAAACAAGAACCCAGTATTGGTGTTGGAGGATAAGTTGAAGTCCACTAAGATGATACATGGTGAAGGAGTGACATCATATGATGAGATAGGTTGAGTTCAAATATGAGCTTGCCGCCATCACTATGACATTTTGAGATTCAGATATGGTGAGGCTTTCCTTGAAAGGGTTAAGTGAGGAATGGAAGCCCTTCATCAAAGGGATTGTTTCGAGAGAAAAGTTTCTACATGGGAATCGGTTGTGGAACAACTTCATTCACGAAGAGTTGTGAGACAAGGATATTCATCCAAAGAAGAGGGCTTCAAATGATGACATGGCACTTGCAATGCGAATGAAGGGTAAGAAAAAGAAGGACTTGAGTAAATTCAAGTGTTTCAGCTATGGTGAGATGGGTCTTTTTTCGTCGAGATGTCCAATGAAGAAGAAGGGAGATGATGAGAATAAGAAAGGAAAATAGTTCACTAGTGTTTCCACCTCTGCTAAGATATATGCTCTCACGAGGATATTGGAAGAGGAGGATTTTGTCATGAACTCCCATTTCTCACTGAGTGCTATAGCTGAGGATGGATGGTACACAGATAGTGGTGAGTCAAAACATACATGGTCACATGAGGTTTTTGAGACACTAGCTAAATGTGAGTCGTAGTTTCACATGGTGTTGGGTGACAAGAGTTAGAAGGAGATCCGAGGATTGGGAGTTGTGCCTTTGAGGATGGAGACACGATGAGTGATGTAGGTCTAAGATGTACTGTTTGTACTAGGACTCAAATATAGTGTGATGTTTGTCTTGATGATCACAAATAAGTGGTTTGAGGTCATGTTCCATGATAGGAAGGAAAGACTTAGACCTATAGGATCCAAATCTACAGGTATTGTGCATGGCGTTATAGAGCATGGTCTATACAAACTAATGGGTAAGCCTATAGATGATAGGAAGTAGAAGAAGGTGGAGCAAGTGTAGGTTCGAGAGAATCAATTGCAAGTACATGCTTCATAGGTATAGGTATACGTTCCAAAGAATAAGGTCTAGGTTTGAGAGGCTCAGAGGGAGTCATGTTCGAGTGGGAAATTGTAAATTTGGAGGGAGAATTTTCATCCCAAGAAGAGAGTGTGGTTAGTGGGAAGAAAGGGTGCTTCCACATATGCCAAGAAGGAATCTTGGAGGGATTGGAAAATGGGAGAAGAAGAAGAAGAAATATTCTTACAATGAGAGCAACACTTCTGAGAGAGCCATATTTCATACTTCATGGATTTGTATAGTGGTGAGCGTTGTGAGTTGAGTGAGTGTTGCAAGTAGTGATGATGAGAATGAGTTACTTCCTAGTTTTGGTAGTAGCTCCTTGACTAAGAGCGAGTGTTTATTTTTGAGTATCTTGGGAGGTATCCCAAGCCATAGGGTTTAGCGTTTGGAGGGTGGAGCACCACAAGAGTCACTTGTGGGTTTAGAACCCAAGGTTGGGGTTTTGCACCCATCGTGATTTCGGCCAAAAACATGGACACATTTCGACATGTGATGGATGAGGAGGATATTACTCATCGAGATGAATCCGACACAATGAAAATCATCTGATTATTTGTTGTAGAAATGGAGTTATGAATTCTTGAAGTATATGGTTGGGTTTTGCATATGTATGGTCAAGTCATCCTAATGATTAAAAGGCTCATGACAATTTTACAAGCACATATTGACATCCAATGAATCCCTCCTTTAATTGGATAAATAAGAGGTGAATTGATTGATTTAGAAGCACATCCAAGAGCATTCAAGCCAAAGAATTATCTCTAAAATTGGGTCGCATTCAAGAAGGAGAACAACAGGGACTTTAGGAAGCCATTTTGGGTGAATTAAGGGTTAGTTTTCCACTACACAGAGGTTGCGTAAATTGGAGAAGGTTTTGGGTTGTGTGATTGTGTTTTAAGGGTTGTGTATAGCTACGGGTCTCAGCTGCAGGTATCTCTGAAGGAACAACACATAAACAACTTTGTTTGTGGAGGCCAAGAGGAAGAGAAACCTCACTTGGCTAGGTCGCAGTCAAAGGGAGGTACAATGAAGGTTTAAGGGAAAATTTGGAGCCATACGTGGAAGACTTGCAACTTGTTTGAGAATGTGGAAAAATTCCTAGCAAGAGTGTCATCCGAGAATTAAATACAAAATACTAGTGGTCAATAAAGGGTATGTGTGGTCCCTTATTGTTGGTAGTGTTTGGCAAGTAGATGATATTAAATAGAAGCCTGTGGAAACCGTTTGTTGGGGTTGTCTTGGGTCTTAATAAACCCCAACTAGCAGCATAGTTCATAATGATTTTGTGTTAGTTGGATTGGGAATGATTTGATTGTTGGAGGTAAATGTGTTGATAGCCCAAAGTAGCCCTAGATTAGCATGACAAGAAGGACATTTAAATTTGTGCCTTGGGTGAATTTTGGAGCCTAAGGTGTAGCACTTCGATGATGAAAGAAGCTAGTAAATTAGAAAATTGGAGCTCAGGATTGGCTAACCTAGAAGTTCAAATTGGATCAACCTGTATTCATTGTAAAAGAAGTGAATTGCAGCATTCATATGTGGTATTCTTCGTGGAGAGTTTATGTGTTGTCCTTTAATGGACTAAAGGGAAACTGGACAGAAGAACATGAGAAAAGGATCGGAAGGAAGTGATACGACATAGAGTCTATAAGGTGATCATCATTGTATATTGTATTACATTGATTGTTATCATATTGAAATCCATTTAATATAATGAAGACTAGGTTCTACATATTTTGTAAAAAGTTGTCTATACTTGTGCATGTTGATGAGCCCCAAAAATGGGTAACTTATTGGGCTCATTTTGCCTATAATTATCGATTAATCCACCATTCTTGATAGTTTTATTCATGATTTTGAATATATTTGTGTTAATTGAATGAATGAGAATAGTCACTTGACCACCAAGTCTAATACGTGCTTATTGCAGATTTTTGGACATCTTTTGGACCAAGGTCAAGAATTTATGAGCAAGTGGATAGCCAAATATAAAGGAACAAGCTTAGGATTTGTAGGAAGGGTGTCGCCTACACTAAATGACCCCCTTCCTCAAGTTCTCCACCATTAGCTCAAAGTTCAACAACCCACCAAAGATGATTTCAAGGGGCAGTCGAGCAGATTTTGTGAAGTGGAAGATTAACTGCAGTTTTAAGCCGCCAAGCACCTAAAGTTAAGGAGGGTTGTTGGGAGTCCTCGTGGGGCATAAGTAGGAAGGCTTCAAGCTGGTAGTTTGGCCATTTGAAGAGTTTTTTTTTGCACTTTAGTGCAACTCTGCATTTCATCTCATTTTCGAGCTCTTGCTGTAAATAGTTTTGTGACATGATTATTTTTTGAGTAATGGAGATAAATTTCACTTTGCACCAAGTTGAGCTTTCTTAGGAGGCTATAGCTCTTGGGGTTGGGCCCAACCCAAGTGCCAGTACCTCCTTTGTGTACTTTTATGCATTTTCTTTGCATTCATAGAACAATTTCTGTTATCTAGGTTAAGATCTTGCTTTGTTACTTAGGTTTCTTTTGATGATTAAAATAGTTTTTCATGCTTCACGTTGATTTGACAATTTGGTGACAGAAAATATCTGCAAAAAGGACATCAAGCAATCCCTGATCTCACCTCTCCCTCCTTGGGACCATGACCTGAGACCAAGGCATACTTGCTGCCACAAAAACACTGTTTTTACCTTTACATGCAATTGCTAGTGTTATATTCTTAGTTGGAAAAGTTGATACCAGTTGTACTTGCATGTTTAGATTTGTTATTGCTTAGTTTTCATATTTATCTTGCATGATTTCCTGTCTATAAACTTATGTTCATCATGTTTCTGGTTTTTAGGTCAGATTAAGTCAAAATAGAAAGATCTCTGGTTTTTCTAGTCTTTCTTCGATAAGTTTTGAAAAATAGTGTGCAGAGCATCTGTAATACATCCCTATCTATCCTTACTCCATCATAAAACCTAATCCAACCCCTAATCCAATATTCCTTCCCTTCATTTGCCAGACTTTCCCACTTTTCCCTAATTTCTACATTTTTGTGCAACATTGCTCCGTCCATCCTTGAACAACTCCAACCACCTTCATCACTCCTTAGCTTCATTTACTAGGTCCTAGACCTCTTAACTTCCTTATCCATCCTTAATTTCCACGTTCCCACCTTTTTCTCCACCATCAACCCTCTAAAATCCTCTTTCTGCTCTTCCTATAGAACTTCCTATAGAACATCCTATAGAACCCCTGCAGACTTCCTGTAGAAGTTCACGTGAGCAGGTTTTCGAGATCTGATCATGGTGAAACTCTTTCGAAGGGTGTTAGGGACCCCTTAGGCCCTCTTATCACCTTCCCAACCTCCTGCAAGCTCCCACTCCATTTCCTTTCACCAATCCACCTCTGCACAGTAAAAAATAGTTAAAGTACATGCATAATAATTCTGCAAAATTACTCAAAAATACAAAAAGATGTTTTTTCATATTCTCCTTCAGAAGTAGCTTAGCCACCTACATTTTACCTTTCCAAGAGTCAATGGCATCCATTTCCACAACTTTTATCTCTTTTCTTGCACCATTAGGGTTAGTCAGTAAAACTAGGGTTTGCTAGGGTTTGCATTTCCTTTCAGCTTTTAGCTTCTTTCTACAAGTAGACTAGCCTCTTTTGAGTTAGCTTTCATCCGTCACAGTTAAAAGATTCTTCTAAGAGCTCATAGGAGTTGGCTTAAGCTCCTAGCGGACTTGTGCCACCTGATCAAGTGACAGCCTGCGGCAAGAGCTAGTACTTGTGCATATAGCACTGTCGCTTCCAAGTTTGTTATGAACAACTGCGTTGATAAAAGTAAAGAAGGGAGTCCCAAGAGTTGCAGCATCATTACTACAATATTGGAGCCCACCATCTTTTTGGCGCCGTTGTCGGGGAAGCGTCAGAGTATTTGTGTTTGTTGTTTTTCTTCTATTTTCTACTGCAACCTTCTGCTAAATAGTTTATTTAAGCAAGAGTAGAGTAGTTGTTTCATTTCCATTCTGCAATTTCATTTCCAAAAACGTAGACTAGACATTTCCTGCTTTCCTAGACTAGCATTTCAATTATGCAATTTCACTTCTGTAAGCGTAGATTAGCATTTCAATTCTGCAAGCGTACATTAGCATTTCAATTCCGCAATTTCAATTCTGCAAGCGTAGCTTAACATTTCATTTCTGCAATTTCATTTCAGCAGCATAGCTTAGTCATTTCTTTCTTTCCTTTCAATTCTAAAATTTTCATTCCAGCAAGGTTTATTGTAGTTAGTTGCAGTTTCTTGTTCAATCAATTTTAGTTTTCAAGGTAAAAGTAGAGAAAAACACAAAAGTCAACCAAAAATATTTCATTTCATGCCTCGTAGGAACAAAGACAATTCAGGAAAATTCTTACCCAACACCCCCACCACATCACTAAGTCATCCTTCTCTCTTGTTCGGTGGCAAAGATCCAGAAGAACTTATAGGTGAACCTCTAGAGATATATGAAGATCCTATAACAGAAGAAGATCAAGAAAACATTCCTCCTAAGACCATGGCTAAACACAGAAACGGTATAGGAGATGAGCAGAGAATAGAAGGTACCTTTCCCATCCAAGAGACCAATGGGGATACAAAAATGAAAAACATAAGTCCCTCAGCCTACCTAACTTCCATGGACTGACCATTGAAGACCCTGATACCTTCTTGTTTGAGTTTGTTGTCCTTTGTCGAAACTATGACTATGCAGAAGACGAGAAAAAGTTGAAACTCTTTCCCTCTACCCTCAAGGATGTAGCACTATGCTGGTTCATGGGGTTACCTGGAAACAGTATCACAACTTGGGTTTAGATGCGGCAAGCCTTTAACAACAAATACCAGGATTACTATAGGTCAAAGGAAATGAAGGGAGAAATCTTTCAAATGACGATGGGAAGTGATGAGTCTTTAGAAGACTATGAAGAAAGGTTCCATCTAAGTTATAAAAGGACCAGGTGAACACTTGACCCAAAATCTCTGAAGTTGGTTCTACTCTGAGGAATCCCTCAAGACCTTCTAGATACCCTCCATTTGTTGGCTGGAGGAGACATTTACCAGCTACCTTATGATGACATAAAGACTGTGTTTAGAAACCATTCTAGGGCAGCCCAAAAAAGAGGTAGGGGAAATCAACTTTCAGCCAGTGCCACCTTCTCCAAACACGAGTTTGCAAATCAAATGGAAGACCTTAAAAGTGATATAAGGCAGACCATTGCCATGCAAATGGATACTTTCTGAATCCAACAGAAGAAAGAGGAAGCTAAGAGGGCTTTGGCCATCTTTTGTCCCAAATGTACAAGGAAACATCCTTGGAACGAGTGTCCATTGCACTCAGTAGAGGTATGTTTCGTTTGTGAGGAAGACCACCCTACAAACTAGTTCCCAACCTTACTCGGACTTAAATCTATGTACCAAGGGGCTGAGGGAGCCACTAAGCCACTCTACTTCCTAAACCAAAGGAGGCCACATGGATCCAGACCTTACCAGCAGGGGATGAAAGGGACATCCCAAACTTATTACAACCCCAACCAATCCACTCACATACCTTCTTGGGGTCCCCCTACTCATCCTTCCTGGTTCGCACCCCATCCTTGGTCATATCCATCTCAATACCATACTCAACCTGTTGCTCATTCGTTTCATTATCATGTTCAGCCACCACTTCAGTGGAATGAACCTCAATAGGGGTGGAGGCCCTAGTACAACTCTCCTCCCGCTATTTTGCCTCCACCACCTACTCAACCACAACCATTACCTCCTGCTTCTTCGAGACAACCCCAAATGCCTACTCAACCGAACCCGAACCCCAATAACAAACAGGCCCAACAGGTATATACTGGAGAGACAACATGCCCTACCTATGCTATGGAGATTCAGGAGATCAACCTACGATCTAGGAAGGTCCTCCCAAATAGCCAACCTTCCCCTAAGGAGGATGAGGAAGAGAAATAGGAAAGTGAACCCAATTCCACCCTTTCCTGAGAGACTAACTGGAAGCATGCAAAGAGACTGAACTTTTGGGCGATCTTAAACAATTATGTTTGAAAATACCACTTCTCTAGGCCATAAAAGACGTACCAATCTATAACAAGTTGATCAAAGAGAAGTGTTTCAGGCATCCAAGCAGGCACAAGAGAGATGCCCCAACTATCAATGTCATAGGAAAACTGTCCGACCTAATGTTGGGACAAGTAATCTATCCAAAATATTTGGACCCTGGGAGTCCTGTAGTTGATGTCCACATCAATGGCACCATAATCCCCCACACCCTGATTGATCTAGGGGATGCCATTAATGTGATGACTAGGGACACTATACTCAAACGCAACCTTCAGAGTTCCCTAATAAATACCTCGACAATACTGTAGTTAGCAGACTGCCCCATCGTGACCCCCGAAGGGATTGTGGAAGATGTCATGGTGTTTGTTGATTCTTTGGAGTACCCTACGGTCTTCTTGGTCCTTTAGCCAAAGGAAAAACTCACGGGATACCCCCTCATTTTGGGAAGGCCTTGGTTAGCTACTGCAGATGATTACACCAATTGTCAAGCTAGGAGCATGACCATTAAGAATGGGCCAATGTCCAAATATCTAGTCCTATATCCTCCTGCCCAACCTCTGCTAGAACATGAATTACTTCTCTGGTTGGAGTAGGAAGAAGAGGATGAAGTCTACTCTACACCAACGTCCATAGTGGAAGCCACCACGGGAGGTCCTCAAACCGAGGATTCCTTATTTAGAATTTGATTTAGAATCCACCTCCTAGTGTGCTGCCATTAGAAGAGTTGGTAGAAGACACCCAAGCCAGTGCTTTAGTGCATCTCTGTGTGGCTGATCCAACATCTCCCCGAGTTAAGAATGTGGAATTTGGCCCTGAAAGATCCTTGAAGATCAACTCATCCCTATCCCCCTCCCAAGAGAAGGAACTGTGTAGCTTATTGAACTGCCATTTGGATGCTTTTGCTTGGAGATATAAGGAGATGAAAGGAGTGCACCCCTCAGCCTATACCCATCACATTTACAATAAAGAGGATTATAAACCGGTCAAGCAGCCTCAGAGGAGAATGAACCTAGCCCTTAAGGACATTATCAAAGAAGAACTACAAAAGTTGCTTGATGCAGGATCCATCTACCCCATCTCTGACAACGATTGGGTTTCTCCTCTAGTGCTCGTGCCCAAGAAAAAAGGGAAGTGGAGAATCTGTGTAGATTATCATGAACTTAACAAAGCCACCAAGAAGGACCATTCCCCTTTTCCTTTCATAGATCAAGTGTTAGATAGGATGGCAGGGAAAAAGTTCTTTTCCTTCCTAGATGGGTTTAACGGGTATAATTAGATCCAAATCAGCCTGGAAGATCAAGATAAGACCACTTTCACTTGTCCATGGGGTACCTTTGCCTACCGGGCCCTTCCCTTTGGGTTATGCAATGCTCTTGCCACTTTCTAGAGAGCACTACCGAGCATATTTGCTGAGCTGATTCATGATTCAGTGGAAATCTATATCGATGACTTTACTCCTTATGGGTCCAACTTCCAAGAAGCATTGACTAACCTGGGAAAAGTTTTAACCAAGTGTATTGAAATGAACCTGTCCCTCAGTCCAGAAAAATGTGAATTCCTAATGAATGAAGGGACTGTGCTAGGTCATACAATTTCTCAGCAAGGATTACAGGTGGATCCCAACAATATTGCTATCATCCAAAGGGTTCCACCTCCTCAAAATGTAAGAGATGTTCGGAGTTTTCTAGGATTAGTAGGATATTATAGAAGATTCATTAAAGATTTTAGTAAGCTAGCCTCTCCATTGTATGGTATTTTGGGGAAAGATGTTGAGTTTATATGGACTGACAACTGTCAAGAGGCTCTGGATGTGTTGAAAGGCAAGTTGGTAACTGCCCCAATCTTGAGAGGTCCAAACTGGGCCCTACCTTTCCATATTCACACAGATGCTTCGAACAGAGCCATAGGAGCAGCTTTAGGACAAGTTGAAGAGAAGCTACCATATGCCATATATTTTTTCAGTAAAAACCTGTCCAAGGCAGAGTTAAACTATATTGTAACTGAGAAAGAGCTCCTAGCTGTAGTTCATTCCCTAAACAAGTTTAGACACTACATCATTGGTTATCAAACATTCGTACACATTGATCATGCTGCAATTAGGTATTTGATGAATAAACCTGATGTAAATGCTCATATCATTATATGGTTACTTTTATTGCAGCAATTTGATTTGACCATTGTTGATAAGCCAGGTAAGGAAAATGTTGTTGCTGATTTTATGTCTAGACTAGGTTTGTTTGTAGGTGAAGAAGGGATAGTGGACAATCAAATGCCATACAAACACCTATTTTCTATCTCAATACTCTCTCCATGGTTTTCTGATATAGCAAATTACTTGGTTTTGGCATAGTTCCCACCATGCCTATCCTCAAAATAGAAGAGCAAGATCGTGAGGAAAAGAGCCCCATTCACTTGGATTGGGGGCAACTTGTTTAAACTTGGCCCGGATCAGATCTTGAGGCGTTGTGTTAGGGAGGAAGAAGTTTTTGACATCCTCCTAACCTGTCATGATGGGCCTTGTGCAGGCCACTTTGCAGCAAAAGGAACAGCTTTCAAAATTCTACAAGCAGGCTACTATTGGCCCACTCTTCATCAAGATGTCAGGAGATACATCAGCCAATGTGGCTGATGCCAAAGGATGGGGAAACCAACTCCACGGGATGAAATGCCCCTCCAACCTCAAGTGACTTTCAAGCCATTTGAGAAGTGGGGCATGGACTTTGTGGGTCCTATCGACCCTCCTTCAAAACAAAATTCTTACATCATTGTGTGCACGGAATACCTGAAAAATGTGGGAAAAAACAAAGGCAATCAAGACAACAATGGAAGAAAAGGTGGCTGAGTTTTTGAGGGAAAATATCTTCTACAAGTTTTGCTACCCAAGAGAGTTAGTCACAGATCAAGGAAGTTAGTTTATCTCTAACCTGATTGAAGACTTGCTCGCTCATCACAGTATAAACCACAGAACTTCCACCCCTTATCATCTGCAAGCAAATGGATAGGTGTAAGTCACTAACGAAGCTTTGGAAGGGATTTTGACTAAAGTGGTGAGTAGTAGCAGAAACGATTGGGTAGATCGGTTGGTTGAGGCCACCTAGGCCTATAACACTACTTGGAAAACTACAACAGGTTTCACACCTTATGAGCTGGTCTATGGGAAGAAGGCTTTGCTATCCATAGAAGTTGAATATAACACATTGAGGTTGGTAGCTCAGCTGGACCTAAGATCTCAGCCATGCACAATAGGAAAGATTACTTCAGCTGAATGGACTAGATGAACAGAGAATGCAGACCCTTCTTCACTCAGAGGCGGTCCAACTTCAAAGGAAGATTTGGCATGAACGACACCTTAAAGAAAAGCAATTTCAATCAAGAGATTGGGTACTGTTATATGATTCCAGATACAAGGATTTCAAGGGGATGCTGACGACAAGATGGTTGGGACCATATACAGTGTAGAAATGCAACGACAATGCTTCAGCCCTTATCAAGACCATTGATGAAGAAGCCATCCCCATGCTCGTCAATGGGAATCGATTGAAAATCAACACGAAGCCCATTTCTAATTAGGAGTTCATTGAAACTTTGGATAAATTAGTGTTGGTAGTGGAGCAGGTCCCTGTCTCCACTCCACCCACACCTTGAATGGAAAAAAAAAAAAAGGAATAAAATATCCTTGGCTGAAAACCTCTTGGAGGCGCCTAGGGCACACAGTGAGGGTGAAAACCTCCTGGAGGCACCCTAGCTATCTCAAACTAAAAAAAGAAAAGGAAGAAAAAAAAGAAAAAAGAAAATAAACCTAATGTCTGTTAAAAAATTGCAGGTTGCAGGGAGGACATTGCAGGTTAGGAGGATCATACAAGACAAAGACAGAGGTCAGCACCAGGCTGCAAGCATCCCTCACAATCCATTCCTTCCAAGACCACTACCCTTTCCTAATATTTGATCTCATTCTGGCCAAGATTTCACCTTCTATGGGAAGTTCTGTGTCTTCTACGGGAAGTTCTGTGTCTTCTACAGGAAGATCCTGTAGAACCTATAGACAAGCCAAAATTGATCTCATAAGTGAATCCAAAGGTTGGGAATCTGCCTATGAGGCCTGTAAACATCCATGTTTCCATCCATCGACATATGTTACCCTTTTTCCACCTTTGTACACCTCCGTTGCACTCATTTTTTTTATTGTTCCTGCACAGTCACACACAGAAATCATGTTTTCTTCATACTGCCAGCAAAAACTTTTTAATGACAAATCAAGCAGCGGTTTTCACTCACCATACTTGTTAAACTCCACCTAGACTCCTCATCAGCCGAGACCTTCGTCAGCAGTATAGCCCTGCTCCTTCTAGCTTGCATTCCAGGAGGAGAAGCAGCTACAGGACATCCTACAGGAATCCTGTAGTAGCTGATCCCTCTGAAAGACATACTCCAGAGGCAGGGACAACAAAGTATGGCAAAAGAGGCATGCATGGAGCTCTTCATGAATGTATGAACATTAGCAGTAGCCGAGGCCAAGCACGCAGTGTGCATGCAGCAACAACAAACGAAGGAACATGTTCCAAAATCGGAAGTCTGCATAACACGGTCGCGACCACGCAGGTAAGTGCCTAAACTCATTCTTCAATTGCATAAATCATATTTTAAAGCTGCATGGCTTTGGGAATGATTTTGATTGAGTGGAATCAGTGGCTAGTTAACTAGCCACCCTCAGCTAGTTACATATCCTTGTGGAATCCAAACGAGCCCCATTACATTCAAAATTTCCAATTAGATGTGTAGACAACACGTGTGGAGTGTACATTTAGGGAGAAATCGTGGGGACTGGTAGTGATGGCAGTAGATAACAGGAGAGGGGAGGTGATGGTGGTCAGAAACACGTAAAAACATTATGGATGTGACATCGGATCAATGGTCTGGTCCAGCCACCTCATCCCCTCACCACGAATCATGCTACAGTTAAAAGACGCTTAGTTGAAACATGCACCACCCTTTGTTCATTCTACACTCATGACGTTCTCGACTGGAGTACGCATCCACTACTTCCAAGAATAGTTAACCAGTCATCCTCCACCAGTTTTTCAGCCTATTTTCGAAAATCTCCCACTTATCGGGCTCTATCGGAAGCATAGGTTCATTCTACATGAACCGGGAGACTTCTACAGGAAGGGTTCTACAGGAAAGTTAGAAGAGCTCTACGGAGAAGGGAAACCCAGAATTTGAAGCCCCAAATGAGGTAGGCTCTAAAAAAACTTCTCTGTGCATGATTTGTTTGTTCAAGGTGGTGAATTGAACGACATCAATTTGAAAAATGAGAGTCAATGTCTACCTGTGCATCGAGAAAAAACATGAAAGTTTACCTACATATTTCACTAAGTTTACCTAGTTCTTCCTCTACATTCCACAATCTCCTCATCATTTTTAAATTCCCTTCTAAGGAAGGTACCTGCAGCAGTAGAGGCCACCCTGTGTATGTGAAAAACTGAATCTACATATCTATCTATGTGCTGAGAAGAGAACCTGTGTCCTTATGCTCTGTTCTGCGAAAACAAAATTCTTCTTTTCATAAACAGACAGTCGAATTCTGGGTGACAATGGTCTTAAAACAAGGGAATTATTGCTATTTGATATTGTAAGGAATACACGAGAAATTCCTTCTTGGGTTCAGAAGAAACCGAATTCAACTATCCTCTGTTTCAGTGATTGACTGTTGTTTTCCTGATCATTTTCTTTCTTGGTTGAAACATAAAAAGACACTCAACACCATGCCATGGGGATTCATAAGGAAAGAACCCTCGAACTCTAGCAAGTTGCACGAGCACCCTGAGGTGGTGGACCTTTTCACCCGAGCAAATTGGATATCCTTCTTTGACAAAATTCAGGGTTATGATGAGGAGATAACTGAAGATTTTTTAATGTCCCCGAGACCACATTCAAAGACACATGCCACAGTTAGTTTTAGGGATTTGACCCTAGAACTTACCCTTGAGCTCATCAACAAAATTACTAGTCTACCATTGGGGCTCCCTTGGAGCAAAGAGGAGAGATCCTTAGGCCAAGTTGCTAACAAAACATTTTTTCTGCCCAAGGAGCATCCCGTAGAAGACAAAAACAGAGTTAGAAGGACAAGCTTGCCTCCTCTCTAGAGTGAAGTTAGTTATCAAATTATGAAGTACATCACATGTGAAGGGAGGTTTAGCATCATCTATGGATATCATTTCAGGTTGTTAGGTGAATTAAGAAATGGGATTGACTTGCCTCCAGCCAAGAAACTGAGCATCCCATATTTCCTTCTTCAATCCTTAATTGAATGTGGTACAAAGCTAAATGAAGGGATCCCAGATCAGTTGGCCAACCATGGGCTCATCAAACTGTTGGTGGAGGATGCTCTACACACCTATATTGTCCCCATATCTTGGGAAGTCTTCAGAAACAAGTCTAGGGATGACAACATTAGAACTCTGGTTGAAAACATCACTCCATCCAGCAGTAAGGAGGGGGAGCACACTGAAGAAACTGAGAAAAACAATGATGAGGGAACACAGGACATTCAAGCAGAGATTAAAACAGAGGAAGCACAGAAAGAACATAAATAAATTGGAAAGATTACTGAGCCTAAAATAGAGGAAGAAACAACAACAAAAACACCAAGGGAAAAGAGGATGCAGAGTAGAAAGGAAAAGGCCGAGAACGCCCAAATGAAGGCCACCACAACCAAAGTAGGCACCTAGGAAGAAAAGGGAAAGACACACCCTAAGATATCAGTCATACAGATAGAAACAATGGACACAGAGATTTCTATAGGAAGCAAAGGAAAAGAACAGCGGGAAGAGAAATCTCTGGAGACATTGGCAAGGGAGGCAACAATTGTGCTTGCTGCATTAAGCACACCTACAAAACAAAAAGGAAAGAGAAAGAGACAAACCTCCATGTACTTTAAAGCAAGAAGAAGAACAAGGAGCAAAGTGGGCAAGCTCCAGCCATAATCAAAGGAACCAATTATCATTGAAGACACCACCACTAAACCGAAAGAAGAGTCTCCTTCAAAGATATCTATCACCTATGAAAGAGGAAGCCCAAAAACCTCCACGTGGAGAGAGAGAATTAAGATGATGGACTCAAAGACAACTCTACAGGAAGTTGAAACATCTCTCCAGGAAACTCTAGCTAAGTTAAAGGAGACTGAGAAATTGGAGGAGAAGGTAGCCAAACAATCACAGGGAGAAGAAAAGACCGAGGAGATACTGGAGCCAAGCCCTCAGCCTAGCTTGG
The DNA here is from genome assembly GCA_000404065.3 of Pinus taeda. Lineage (NCBI taxonomy): Eukaryota > Viridiplantae > Streptophyta > Pinopsida > Pinales > Pinaceae > Pinus > Pinus taeda. Next base: position 50,313 of record APFE030903713.1, on the reverse strand, counting down.
GCTCATATTATAACCTGTTAGAAGGTGGGAAGATCACCCCACAGAAGTTTGTTGTACCACTTTTCTTTGCATTGGAACAAAAGAGGGTTAGGACTCACACTTGGATGAGGATTGCCAAATCCAAGGGTGTTGCTGACATAGGCCACTTGGAAGAACAGCTAAAAGAATCAAGAAAAGAGTTGGCCATGGTGAGGCACTTGGAAAGCAGTCAAAGAGCCAAATTATAGGAAGAGAATGAGCTGCTGAGAAAGAAATTTCAGCTACAGGAAGGTCGTAAGGAAGATAAATCGTCCATTGTGGGAGAGCAACATCAGTAAGAAGGACCTCCAGTAGACAAGGAACCAACTGAGGAACACCAGAGAGAGGAAAAGCTGCAGGCTGAGGTCGAGATGCTGACAAAGCTGCTACAGGAAAAGGAGTCACAGGCAGTGGAAGAAATACAAGTTTTAAAACAATAGGTGCAAGAGAAAGAAGCCCAAGTGGCTTGCATGTCTAGCTGGGCTGTAGAAGCTTTACAATGTAGGCAACCTGCTAAGTCATATGCCTTATATCTTAAAGATCAATGGTTTCATTTTCAAATTAACACAATGGACCAAAGGGGCACCATTCCATTTCATAATTACAATCAATTTATGTATTTATGTGACAATAGCTCCGCTGAAGATAAGGCCAAGTTAGCAGAATTCTATTTACACAACTTGGCACTTCCAAACATGAACCTGTGGGACCCCAATGCTTCATTGGGAGATGTGAAACTCATGGCCATGGCCTCTTGGTTAAACCATGAGGAAAAGAGGGCAACAGAAAATTCAAAAATTTATGGACAAAGAGCTAAGTGAGCCACTCATGATTAGGGCATAACCAAAAGATCCCTCAACTTTAATATCTACCCATCAGCACCTTGCCAACAACCCCCAGGTTCTCCTAGACTACATTGAAAGGCAAGCTTAGGCCATTGCTCACTTTGAGGATATGGAAAGATTGTTGGGTGATAACTGCATTCATGCTTGCACATGGAGATGGAACACATTGTCCCACAGTCTGAAAATAAGGGAGTACCACTCCCCAACAAGGATGAGGGTGGCCTTGGCAAGAGTACCACTTTACAAACAGTCAATGCAAAATCTACAGGCCAACTTGATTGGCCTAAAGTTTAGTCCTCCTTTGCTTTTGGGACTGCTGGAAGGGGTCAAATAAGAAGAAGAACACAGGAAATGGGAGGAAGTAGAGAGAAAAGTAGGGTTTCATGACCGAGAAGAGGACATCACCTCGAAAGCCTGGGATGTTAGAGAGGCAGTTAAAGTAATCAAAGATGATTAGCTGGAGTAGTTTCTCAGAGGATGAGCAACACATTCAACAGGGGGGTGATGATGAGCCCCAAAATTGGGTAACTTATTGGGCTCATTTTCCCTATATTTTTTATTAATCCACCATTCTTCATAGTTTTATGCATGCTTTTGAATATATTTTTGTTAATTGAGTGAATGAGAATAGTCACTTGACCACCAAGTCTAATACGTGCTTATTGCAGATTTTTGGACATATTTTGGACCAAGGTCAAGAATTTATGAGCAAGTTGACAACCAAATACGAAGGAACAAGGCTCAGGATTTGTAGGAAGGGTGTCTCCTGCACTAAATGACCCCCTTCCTTGAGTTCTCCACCATCAGTCGGAGTTCAACAACCCACCAAAGATGATTTCAAGGGGCAGCTCAACAGATTTTGTGAAGTGGATGATTAATTGCAGTTCTGAGTAGTCAAGCCCCTAAAGTTAAGGAGGGTTGTTGGGAGTCCTTGTGGTGCATAAGTAGGAAGGCTTCAAGCCTTGGTATTTTGGCCATTGAATAGTTTTTTTTCACACTTTAGTGCAACTTTGCATTTCAGCTCATTTTCTAGCTCTTGCTGTAAACAGTTTTGTGACATGATTATTTTTTGAGTAATGGAGATAAATTTCACTTTGCACCAGCTCTGAGCTTTCTTAGGAGGTTGTAGCTCCTGGGGTTGGGCCTAGACCAAGTTCCAATACCTCCTTTGTGTACTTTTATTCGTTTTCTTTGCATTCATAGAACAATTTCTGTTATCTAGGTTAAGATATTGCTTTGTTACTTAGGTTGCTTTTGATGATTAAAATAATTTTTCATGCTTCAGGTGGATTTGATAGTTTGGTGACAAAAAAGATCTGTAAAAATGCCATCAAGCAATCCTTGATCTCACCTCTCCCTCCTTGCGACCATGAGTTGAGACCAAGGCATACTTGCTCCCATAAAAACACTATTTTTGCCTTTCCATGCAATTGCTAGTGTTAGATTCTTAGTTGGAAAAGTTGATACCAGTTGTACTTGCATGTTTAGATCTGTTCTTGCTTAGTTTTCATATTTATCTTGCATGATTTCCTATCTATAAACTTTTGTTCATCATGTTTCTAGTTTTTAGGTCAGATTAGGTCAAAATAGATAGATCTCTAGTTTTTCTAGTCTTTCTTTGATCAATTTCGAAAAATAGTGTGCAAAGCATCTGTAATACATCCCTGTCTATTCTTCCTCCATCATACAACTTGCTCCAACGCCTAATCCAAGATTCCTTCCCTTCATTTGCCACACTTTCCCACTTTGCCCCAATTTCTACATTTTTGTGCAACATTGCTCCCTCCATGCTTGAACAGCTCCAACTGCCTTCATCACTCCTTAGCTTCATTTACTAGGTCCTAGACCTCTTAACCTCCTTATCCATCCTTCATTTTCACTTTCCCACCATTTTTCCACCATCAACCCTCTAAAATCCTCTTTTGGCTCTTCATGTAGAACTTCCTGTAGAACCCCTGCAGACTTCCTGTAGAAGTTCACATGAGTATTTTTACAATATCTAATCACGATGAAACTCTCTGGAAGGGTGCTAGGGACCCTTCGGGCCCTCTTCTCACCTTCCCAACCTCTTGCAAGTGCCCACTCCATTTCCTTTCGCCAGTCAACCTCTGCACAGTAAAAAACAGTTAAAATACATGCATAATAATTCTGCAAAATTACTCAAAAATACAAAAGATGTTTTTTTATATTCTCCTTCAGAAGTAGCTTAGTCACCTGCATTTTACCTTTCCAAGAGTCAATGGCATCAATTTCTGCAGCTTTCAGCTCTTTTCTTGCACCGGTAGGGTTAGTTGGTAAAACTAGGGTTTGCTAGGGTTTGCATTTCCTTTAAGTTTTCAGCCTCTTTCTGCAAGTAGACTAGCCTCTTTTGAGTTATATTTCATCCATGACATTTAAAAGCTTCTTCTAAGAGCTCATAGAATTTGGCTTAAGCTCCTAGTGGACTTGTGCTAGCTGATCAAGTGACAGCCTGTGGCAAGAGCTAGGACTTGTGCATACAACACCATCGCTTCCAAGTTTGTTACGAACAACAGGGTTGATAAAAGTAAAGAAGGGAGTCCTAGGAGTTGCAACATCATTGTTTTAATAGTGGAGCCCACCACATGTGCAATTTACTACATTATATTTTCAGATGTTCAAAGTAGTTGTGTTGAGATTCTTGGTTTTATAGCATCATAGATTCTAAGATTCTATCCTAGACCCAAGATCATTTAAATTCAACAAACAATACCACTATAAATTCTTAATGACCATATCTTGTTCTCACATTTGTCTTATAAATATTATCATCTTTGATTTTAACTTGATGATATCTCAATGTCAAGTTGATCTTTGAAAAATATTTTTTGTCCTTTACTTGATAAAACAAATAATCAAGCTAAGGTATTGGATACTTATTTTCCACCATCATTTTTTTCAATTGTCTATAATAATGAAAATCCTAAGGGTGCAATCCATTTTCTTTATAAATGGAACTAGTGCCAAGGAGGTAAAATTTGTATAATATATCCTTTTTAAGGCAACCCATAAAATTTTATTTTTAGTTCCATCAAATCAAGAGCACTCATTTTATAATGTTCTTTAGATATGGTTGCTTTTACACACACACACATCACAACCAAAATCCATCCATAATTTTAGGGTATATCCTTTAACAATTTTCTTTGTGAGTAATTTAATGAGAAACCTCGCAATTAGTCCTTCCACCTCATTCAAACTTACATGATGCCCAAAAATAATTTAACTTCTCTGGCATTATCCCTATGAATTTACATGTGATATTTCATTTCATTCTACTCTAGGGTCTCTCTTTGCTACTGTGAAAACTGTATCCTTAACATACCCTCTTTTTATGTGATTTAGTTTAGCCTCTTCCTTACCCAATATTTCTCCAAAATAAGGATTAGGTGGTTGCACATGAATAGGCTTCTAGTTCTATATCCAAAAATGCACGAGTCAAATCACTAGCAATATATTAGTTTCTTGGCCACAGAGCATGTTCTATAGCTCAGGTTATGTAAATGTGTTCCAAATTTATGCCTAAATTAATTCCTATAATCACCATTGAAATTTGTCCACACCTAATAACATGTCTCCTACTCCCATCTAATCATTTAACCCTTTTCTTATGCCATATCTTAACCAATTCATGCTAAGGCCTAGTTGAGCCTCTTCCTTACGGAAATGTTCTTCAAAAATGAGCAGTAGGTGGTTGCACATGAATAGGCCTAAGCTTGTCAAATGAGGAAGTACAAGTAAGTTCATTTAATAGCCTAATTTTGTGTATGAAAGATAATAGGGACTACCAATTTTCCTCTCCCTCTCTTATTTCTTTAGCCAATGCTAATAAAAGATTTTTTGTTTCCAACCATTCATCCTCAAATGCATATCTCTCACCTGTCTCAAAATTTACCACATCGATGAACATGTTTCATATTGCCATCGAATTGTTCAACCATTTTCTTATGCCATAGCTTAATCACTTCATGTTAAGACCTAAATATAGATGTGATGTTAGGGGAATCATTATCCCCATAGTCGACTTCATTGATTCCTTCATCCATGGACACCAAGTTACATTATGTCTCTTTTTACTTATATGAAAAGAAGATTTAATTCTGTAAAGGTTACAATGACATCTGAAACCAAGTCTTCTATGTCCATGAGTGATCCTATTATTGTTGCATGCGTCTCTAGCATTGGCCCTAGCTACTGATTTTTCTTATGATACAAAGAACTTTGTTTTTTTTCTTATTAGCTATGGTTGACTTGGTTTTCCCCATGTTTAGGGAGTCAACAATTATAGATTGAACATTCAAATATTGTTATGTACCTTATAATTATGGATAATATGGTCATCACAACCAAATGTATATGTGTGTGTGTGTATAAACATCAAAATCAGAACTGAGCGTCATCCTCAAGTGCAACTCTACTAAGGAGGAGATTGATGGTGTGATGAAGGACGTGGACTCCAACAAATATGACTTCCTTTGTTTCGACACATTCATGGCTGCCAACATCAATGGCCTCAACATCTTTTCTCTTTTTGGACATGCTTGAATTTTTAATGAGAGACTTGTTTAGTTGACTTTTGAAAATGGGATTTTCCTTTCCTCATTCTTTATGTAACAATCTTTTGACCATTCTTTACCTTTTATCTCTTATGTAATCAATTATATCATGAATAATTTATATTTTGAAAGAAACCAAAAAATAGATGGGAATCACTCTTCAAACATTTATCCAAGGTTGAAAGTTATAGTTTCTAAGTAGACCTAGGCAAGATTTTTTTTTTTTTTTTTTTTTTTTTTTTTTTTTTTTTTTTTTTTATATATATAATATAAAAGGCGAGAAATACACACTAAAATATGCATATTAAAGAAATTTCAAAGCTCAAAAAGGGACTTGTAGATGTAAATTTAAAATATAAGAAAGATAGTGTAATTGGTGGAAGAAAAACATGTGCGATAACATAGTTTAAAAGCTAAAAAAATATACTTGTAAATGCAAATTTCAAAATAGAAAAAAAAAAAGAAAAAAAGTCTGAAATGAGGAAGGATATAGTTTGAAATTGCATGCAACTAAATGAAGAATGAAATTGCATATACAAAACCATTAAATAAACAAAAAAAATTGTCATTCACATAAGGGTTGGTATTGCAGTTAAGACTATAAAAAAAATTAACTTTTTTGGTATTTGACACGAGGAATGGAAATGGACCCTAAAAATAAAGTTGTAAATTTGATTTTAAGTCAACAAAGATTTTTCTTTTAAAGTTTGGAAAAAAATCTTAAACTTTCATTCCCACACAAAGTGCAATAAGGTGAAATTACATTCTCAATCTTGCATGTGGGTTGGGAAATTCAACAAAAGGAAAAATAAATTACTATTCAATAAATATTAAATTGCATCCATGATTATATGGAAAAGGCCTAAAAATGTTGGGATAATACCATAGATTATAAATATGAGATGCCCCAAAAACCATCATTGACTTCATATGACACTTTTTCATATGCCATTTTTTCTAATTAATCAATTTAATTAAAAGGGAAAAAAGTTGCATAATTGCTTTGGAATTAAATTCCAACCTTTTATTTTTGTATACTAATATGAAAATTCTATAATATTCATTGGAGGTTAAATATCTACCATCTTCCTAATAATTATTGATAACTAAAATAAAATAGTAAAAGCCTTATTCCAAAATAGACAAGTCTATCTACCTAATTATTGCATAAAAAACAAAATGGGTTCCCATTAACAATTTATGTGAAAGGAAGGAAGTGTCATTCTTATATATGTTACAAAGAGATAACTTACCATAAGATTGATTGTTCAACAATCAGGACAATTCAAAATAACGTTGCTTTTCAAAATAACATAAAATAAATACAAGATTAAATAGCATATGGGGTTTCATTTCACTAATGAAATGGAAGATAAGTAATACTTCAAACTATCATGTTATGTGATGTTCAAACTATGTTAAAAAAGAAAGTACTAAAAATTGTACTCATGTAACTTGCATATTTTAACAAATTCTTTCTTGTGAGAGCTTCAATCTATAACCTATTGTTGTAAAACCCATCTAAAAATATAGTCATTCAAAATACGGAAGCATTAACTATTTATATGATTCCAAAATTGTGAACATCCATTCCTACTTCACACAATACAAAATCTTGTTGCATAAGTATTGCATAATAATATTGCTTCAATATGGTATTCCTTGTTGGAAGCAATAAAATAGTATACCATAAAATTCACTATGGGAACTGAATGATATCATGAAAGGTATAACTATAATGCCAAAATAGTATTCCATAATATTAGTGCTTTAGTATGGTCTTCCTTGTTAGAAGTAACAAAATAGTGAATTATACAATTTAATATGGGAAGTCAATGATATCAAGGAAGATATAACTATAATACCCAAATACTTGCCTAAAAGCTTGCTACCATCCCATGCCTACTTCCCCATTAAATGAATGTATTTTTGCATAAATTAGCTCAGATATTCCACCTTTGAAATTGGAGTTAGTTTTTAAAACACAATTTTCTTTTCTATTACTTGAACTTGCATTTATTTTCTTTTCTTTTCTCAAGGTTTTTATCATGTGGTATTATTGTTATATTTTATTACCCTTATCTTCACCTACAATTGTGATAATGAATTCAACTGTGTAATGTTCACCCTCAGCAATGAGCTTGAGGACGTGTTCCGCAAGTATGAGTTAAGTTAGCTAGTTTGATATAACTATAATGCCTAAATGTTAGGTCCCTATACTACTAGTGTAGCCCCTTATTTCTATTAGTGCAACCCCCTTATTTTATTTTTGTTCCCATGTAGTCCTCATATTTTTATTATTCTACCCAATAGAAGCCCACTATTGTTATTGTTGTGCCCTTACATTATTATTGTTATATCGGCTCTAATTATATTGTGACCCCTTAGACTCCTATATGTAGAAATGAGGTCATGTCATTTGTACCATCCAATAATTGTCCATTTGGGAAATGTGTAGGAGGTTCCCCCTCAAAGAGGCTAACTTTGAAGTCATTGATCTATCCCTTCTTTTATTTTGTGAGTTTGCTCCATAAAAATTAGTATTATACCTTTGGATTCTAGGATTTCGCTGCTTCAAAGAGATCATCGTGGCATTTTCTATATAACATTCTTTCTACAAAGTATCAAAAGATGAAATCAAAACCCATTTGAGATGGCATATGAGTGAACCTCTTACACAAATTTTAGATCTTGTCTCGCTATATTTTCAGAGATCCAAGGATGTTATAGTTTTTGCAGGCTCCAAAATTCGATCTCAAGTAGGTGACCTTGGGAAAAGAATCATAATTTTTTCTTTGAGCATCGGATTCAAATTTCTTAATAAGTAAAAGAAATGGGTCAAACTATATTTATTTAGGTATCCGTTTTAGGACCAAAAGTCGAAACAATGACATGTGGCACTTCATACAAGTTTTCTCTACTGAACGAGTCTATAATCAAGGCATTATGGGATATTGGACATAACTCTTTCTTTCATAATCCAATCTCAATCAAGCCTATGCAGTTGGAAAGTGGATGTAGAGGGCTACCACACAACAAAATTTCAGAACTTGGAGATCTGAAATTACAAAGTTACAATCATTTTAAGGTTGAGCTCCCAAAAGAAAGAAAAAGAGATATGAGGAACTTTGATGGCTAGGATCTGGTAACTTGGATACTATAGATGGAGCAATATTTTTACATAAATGATGTTCAACTATTACAAAAGGTACATATTACATATTTATATTTATAACTAAATCAATTTTTATGGTATAGAGAGCATTGTTCTCATAAACCACTCGTCATTTGGTCAATTTTCATAAAGGAAATGACAACACATTATGAGCATACAAAGAGAAACACCATCTTTAGCCAATTAATAGATCTCAAACACAAAGGTTCAATGGTAGAGGACATTGAGGACTTCCAAAAATTGAATATAAGACTAAATTATATTCTGGACTAGAGGATTGATGTGTTCATGGGGACTTTAAATGATATTATTCAACATGAGGTTCATCTTTAGGAACCTGATTCATTGGAGAAGGTATTCAGTTTGGCAATAAAAATTGAAAAACAATCATGGTAACAATGAATCCTACCACTTACAACTATAAATATGGAACTGTTATTTCGCCTAGCCTTCCATGACCTACAGGGTTGAAACCACAACAACAGGAAGAAAAAAGAGAAAAATGACTTTGTCACAGTTGTGATATAAAATACACTAAAGTCATAACTATTCTGAGAATAAATTATTTCACATACGTTGTGAAGAGGCGAAAGAAAAGGATCAAGAAGCATCAAAAGAAGAGGATATACACTATGAACCAACCCTAGAGAAAGAAGAAATGAATCCAACCATATCTTGTAGTGTATTGACATGATTTACCAGTCCTCAAACTTTCAAGATAGATGGAAAAATAGATATAGTGAACAAATGTTTTGAAGGATAGCTTTGTTTCTTTGTATCTAATAAATAAACACAATGGGTTAAGTGGTTACCTCTGGTTGAATGGTGTTATAATGTTTCAGACAACATAACCTGATTTATGACACTTTATGGATATCATACATCGTTCATCACATCATATTTAAGAGAAATTATAAGGTTCAAGCAATGGAAGATCACATCAAGCATCAACAAAAAGTTCTCCAACTTTTACAGGATAACATCTCTTTGGCACAGAATCAAATGAAACAATATGCAAATGAACATGGGAGCGAAAGAAGTTTTCTTGTAGGCGACTAGGTATTTTTAAGGCTACAACCATACAAACAAATGTACCTCATGAAAGCTAATAAGATTAATACATTATCACCAAAACAATGTGGTCCTTACAAGATGTTCCAAAAGACTCGTAGTATGGAATAGAAATTGGAGCTTCCTACATCTTCCTAAGTGCACCCAGTTTGCAATGTTTCATACTTAAATAAGGCTATAGGTGGTAAGATCTAAGTTCAAACAATATTGCCGGAACTTGACGAGGAAGGAAAAATCATATTGGAACTTGAAGAAGTCATTGAAATAAGAACCTGACAACTACGAAATCGATCAATTTTAGAGTATATCATCAAGTGGAAGAACTTCACTACTGAAGATTCTACATGGTAGGATGATAATTTTATACAAAAGCATCCATAACTACTCAAGCGTTGAGGACAATAGTTTTTTGAAGGAGAGGGGAATGTTAGGTCCCTATGCTACTAGTGTAGCCCCTTATTGTTATTAGTTCAACGCCCATATTATATTGTTGTTCACATGCAGTCTACATATTGTTATTATTGTGCCCCATAGAAGCCCATTATTGTTATTGTCGTACACTTACATTATTATTGTTGTGTCGTCTCTAATTATATTGTGACCCCTTAGACTCCTATATATATAAATAAGGTATTGTCATTTGTATCATCCAAGAATTGTTCATTTGTGTAATGTAGAGGAGGTTTCCCCCTCGAAGACGCTAATTTTGAAGTTCTTTATCTATCTCTTCTTTTATTTTTTGAGTTGGTTGCATAAAACCAAATACTTGTCAAAAATATTGATACTATCTCATGACCATTTCCCCATTAAATGAATGTAATTTTTCATAAATTATCTCAAAGTTTCCATCTTTGCAGTTGAATTTAGTTCTTAAAACATCATTTTATTTTCTATTACGTGAACCTACATTTTTTTTCATTTCTTTTCTGAGTCATTTTTATTGTGTAGTATTATTATTTACTTTCTTACGTTCACCTTTGCCTACACCCATGATAATGGCTTCAGCTATGCAATGTGATTCCATGAGAAGTCATGATGAGCTTGAGGACATGTTCTGCAAGTTGTACCTTCTTGAACCTTCATTTATTTTACCTAATTGAAATTGCATTTATTTTCTATTACTTGAAGTTGCATTAACCCCATAGATAAATTTGCATGTCCACACCAATCCCAATAACATGAATCTACATTCTTAATATTTTACGTTGGTTGCAATCTTTATCTCTAGGCAAGTAAACAAATGGAAAAATAAATTACTCTTCAATAAATATGAAAATGCAAGCATGAATATATAGAAAAGGGCTAAAAATGTTCAGATAATTTCATGGATTATCAATACCACATGCCAAAAAAATCATAATTAACTTCATATGCCATTTTTTTAATTAACCAATTTAATTAAAAGGAGAAAAATGCATAATTGCTTTGGATTCAAATACCTTGGAGGCCTCATATCACTCATTTGGCCTCTTCCACGAGCTAAGTTATGGAAAGTATTTTGACTTCTTTTGTTCAACTCTCAAACTTGAATAAATTAGATAAAGTTTTCCTGCTAACTTCAAGGGAATTTAGAGATGAGTATGACATATTCGATGGAATGGTCATGTGTGGAAAAAGAACACTAAAGGTTTTTATTAGGTTGTTTATTCTCAAACCTATTTAATTAACACTAAATGTTTTTATTAGGTTGTTTATTCTCGAAACCATTAAATACCATTCGCATCACTCTAATGCACTCAAACACACATTGTATTGAGTTTTGTTCCCACACTTACTCACACTAAACTATACAAATAGTATTCATTAGGTAATGTTTGGTTAGTGAGGCAAGCCCACTGAAAAATCCGTCATGTTTGATCTCATTCTAGATTGAGCTTGGGCCAAACATATCCAACTTAGCTTTATCACTGCAATAATTGATTATTAATAAGTATGGTCAACTACTAGATCAACATAGGACTAGAATGTTGGGAATCTTCAATGGAGACCTACGCATCCAAGGGGGCTTGTAAACCTATAACTAATTAAATCCACACGTTTGTTAGTTTTTTGGTATAGTTTGATTGTTCACCATGGGAGGAGAATGAGACGGAGAGGAATAATGCAAATTTGATATTTATATTATTTTCCATCCATTTAGATTCTTTTAGAGTAAAAATAATATCAGGACTAGCTTAGAATGCCATTTTTACTAGTAGGCCCTGATCTGGAGAAGTGGGGTCTAAAAACTTCTTCTTGGAGATATTAGACAAAGTTGTATGGGATAAAAAAAATATTAAATATTAAAAACCGCTTGGAGATAGTATAAACTACAATTCCTTTCCAACAATGTAAGAAATAATTTTAATGGATTCCATATGCACATATTAAGCCACTCAAAATGTGGCTTTCCACCTCATTTAAGAGGACACCTATTCAACGTCACTACTAATGGAAAATGGGTTATCCATATGGAGACTTTAAATAAAACTCTTGAAAGGTCAATGTGGTAGATCAAGTTGATATGTGGAGTCAAACATAATCCCTAGTTTCCTATCGAGTTGTGTTATAACCATACAATTAGGAGAAAAAGGGATTTCATTCTACTTGAGTACATTTTTGTTCTATAATATAGAAATTTAACTAAGATTCAATAGAAAGAAGAATAAGAGAGGATGGTTTGTACTATGTATCATCCCATGGGACATATGTCTCATATAACTCCATAGAGACTTCCTTCTCCTTTGTATTTTAATTATTTCTATTCTAGACAAAAGAGAGCGAAGAAGCCTCACTTTCCAGCTAGGTCTTCTCGTGGACGTGTTTTTCAAATCATACATTCATGTTGAGTTTGATTGGTAGGTTTTTATATTCCACTATTATCTATTTTCCATGTTTTATCTATTGCATGGATAAACAAAAAAAATCAATAATAACAATTATATAATCTTAAGGAAATGACCCTTCATAATATAGGTTTTGTTTTATTTTCATAGATTTCTTGTGACAAATTGTCTAGTGGAGTATGCATAGTAGTTTACATATCATATTGGTATTAGAGCATGTTTCTTTGGGTATTTATGGAAATTTGTAGGGGATACATGAACCATGGTGAATAGATCATTTTTATAATAACCCTCAAGGTCAAGCAAAGAAGAGATTCTCAAGGTTGGACGTGTAGGTATTATATATCTAACATAATATAAAACTCCTGATGGAAGCTCTAACAAAAAATATTTTAATAAAAGAAGATGGGGCTCTAACTCAGAATTTAGATCAGAGGGAAAGTTGGGGACCAAGAAGAACTAGAGAAGGAGTCCAAGAAAGAATCTGAAAAGGAGAATTTGATTTTGTGTTATGATCCCTACACTTTAAAATTATAAGAAACCAATAATTATAGTGATATTCAAGGTGTGTACAAGATCATGTTTTATCATCCTAAGGCTTGGTCTCCTTAGTGTATATATAGGAGACAGAAAGCACAATTGTAGTAAAATAAGACCGTGATGGGTTCTACCCTACATAACAATATAATAATAGAAATGTAACCAATCAATATCTAGGGCTTAATAAGGGGTTTTTTCTATTAAGATGGAGATTATATAATGCTTATCATTTCCCTCCCCTTCCAAAAGGTGTTTTCCTCAGAATTTGAATATATGTGGGTGTTTCTACATGAACAACACATCTCCCCATGTCACTTCCTCTATAGGTAGGTTCTTCCATTTGATGAGGTAATTAATAATTACTTTATTTATCAATTGCTTAGCCCTTATTTCCAAAATTGTTTTTGTTCCTAATGTTACTTTCCATTCTTCGCTAATCTTTGGTAGAATATTTTGGAGTGGGATCTTGTCATCGATTTCCTTCTTTAATCAAGAAACGTGGAATAATGGATGTACACGTGAAGATGGAAAAAATTCAAATGTGTAAGTCATACTTCCAATACTTTGCAACACCTTATTGGAGTCATAATACCTTAGAGATAATTTATTATCCTTCTTTATTTGAGTGAGGGACATATTTTTATATGGTTTTAGTCTCACAAATACCCAATGCCTCATTTCAATTTCCCTTTCACTGCAATGATGATTTTCTTGCCGTTTCATCGTATTTTTTTCTATAACCAAGTTATCCCTAAATAGTTTGAGAACCTCTTGTTGGTACCATATGTGGACATTTACTACTTGAGCCTTTATAGCCAATTTTAAGGGTGATGTAGTGGATGGAGGATGATATCCATAAGTTGCCACAAATGATGAAATTTTTGTTGAAGTATGGAAGCATGTGTTCTACCACCATTTTGCGAAGGGAACCCCTTCGACCAATTGTCATTGTTTATTGAATGTTAATTGACTTAGATGTCCTTCTAAAAATTTATTCATTATCTCCATTTTCCATCATATTGAAGATGGTAAGATGAGTTGTGGGACTATTGAGTACCTAAACAAGAAAATAATTTAGTCCAAAAATTCCCATTGAAAATTCGATCCATGTCACTTACAAAAATATTTGGTATTCCATGAGCTTTTGGACTATTTCCGATGTCGAACACCACACAAAATCTTTCGATCGAAGGCCATTGATGTCAACCTGTCGCCGGAAATGAGAAACTTGCCATTGATGTATTCAAGCTTCAAAGCATTGAAAGGGTTGTTTCTAAGTGAACTTCTTGGATAATGAGCTGATGTCGACAAGAAGCCACTCGTCGTAGGAAGGCCTTGATGTATCCCACATCTATGACACAAAACAAAGCAAATGATTTCTGGAGGTGAAAAATGAACTGACGACAGAAGGCTCAGGAATGGCGGTCATGAAAAAATTAAGGTTGGAGGTATTGCAGTGTATAAGACATTAACTGGGTGGTGATTTCTCAACTGAATGACTTCTCTTGAACATGTCGGCGACACTGAGATGAGAAAAAGAGAAAAAGTGGGCATAATTTCATTCGATCTATTCCTACCATAATGAGACTCTTTCATTTGGATTTAAGTAAATATGTAGTAAAATGCATTGAAACTTCTTTGCAACACTAACTTGGTATGGCTAATGATTGAAGTAGCCTTGGGGTCATGATTGTCTCTCCTTTAATTAGTTAGCATACCACACATTCCGCCACAAAATTTTGCACATGTAACTTAGGGTTGTCAAAAAAAATATTTCTTGATCCTTTGATATGTCTTAAAAAACCATGAATATCCTAGTATAGGAGAAGTGTGTAATTCAAAAAGTACATTTTGTTTGAGATGAGAATTCTTGCATATGTATAATCAACATTGATACCATAACAAATCAATAAATTCCAATGAAATTTTTCTACTACACCGATGTCCCCATGTAGCTATTGAATGATCTTGCATATCTGATTATCTTTCTACCATTCTATCCTTACTTATTCCACCCAGTCATATTATGGAATGGAGATAGGACATAGTAAACAATTTGTGTCTTCTTCTTTCCTTGAGATTACATCTTCCACAATATTTTGTTTTCCCTTTTTGTAGATAATTTCAAAATCATAACCCAACATTTTTGTGAACCTTTTTTGTTCTTCTTCTAAGTATATTAATTGCTACAATAAGTACTTCAAACAATAATGATATGGTTTTTGCTTGAAGTGTATTCCTATTAGATATGGATGACATTTGTTAAATCCATTGAGTATGACCAAAAATTCTTTTACATTGATGCGTTTGAGTCAAATTTTTACTTTAAGTTTGCTACATTCAAAGGAAATGAATATTCCTTATTGAAAAAAAAATGCACCAATTTTGGGGGAAGCTGGAGTAGGAGGGACTCTATTTACTACTGATGAAAAAATTATGTTTCAATGTAATTGGGGGCTTGGCCTCACAACCAATAATCAAGCAGAGTTTATCACCTTGTGGAAACTGTTGGAACTAGATAGTGCAAAGAAAATGACTAAGCTAATGGTGTTTGGTGACTGAATGATTATTATTTGTTAGGTGAGAAAGGCTTTAAATATGACGTGATATTTCTCCTTTTCTCTGAAGAATTAGTTTAACTACCTCCTAGTTTGAGAAATTGGTTTTTTCCATGATACATGCATCTGAATTTTATGGAAGATGCTCAAGCGAAAAATAGATCCTATATGGGCCAAGGGAGCATGGAAATATATTTTTGTTTCACTAATATCTCAATTCGTTAAGTCATGGTTGATTCACCGAGGTGTAATTATTCCCTCATTTATATTGATATCATAGAAAAAAATCTAAAAAATAATGATGCATTATAATAAATTTTCCATATCTTCCCTCACCTCTCCTCTAGAGAAGGAAGGGCCATGACATCTAACTATCTTTTCTTTTCTATCCATGGATCCTTGAGGCTTTGTATTGGTGTCATGTTTTTATAAACAAGTGGCAAGTTTCATTAATCATTTATTGTGTTTAGAGTCTAGTCTATTTAATATTCCCCTCGTGGTTTGTTCTTTGGAATTCCTTGGCCTTGGAGTTTTTCCTATCAAGCAGTGTGATTCCCCTTTACTATGTTGTCCCATGACATTTTTATCCCATCTACTCCTAGTACGTTTAAGGATCATTAAATGGATTTGAAATCCTTGTTGTAGCTTGACTCATGGTAGGGTCTTAACTCTATGTATAAAATAAATTACTTGTCCTCTCAATCTGTCGAAGTATCACTGATTCATGTTTGGATAGAATTGTGAGGAATATTCATCAGTGCTTTAGTTAGTTAGGTAAAGAGATTTTATTCAGTAATGGGGGAACCCTCAGCTATTCAAGACAATGTAAATGCTAGTATTTTGTTTGATATGTTCTTGGAGGCAACTAAAGTGCTACTTGTATCCATCCCATAGTTGGAAGATATTGTTGAAAGGAAAAGGAAATCCTTTCAACTATTCCTAGAGGCTAACTTACTTGTTATTCAAGATGATATGGAGCAAGCATTGAACGTTCTTCAAGATGAGGTCAATTCCTTGAATGTCCATGTTTTCTCCTTAGAGTTCTTTAAAACTAGTGGAGCTCATCTTGACGTGGTAAGAGCTAGTCCCAATGGTGCTTCCAATAGGAAAAAACCTTGTCATATGTGGGTGTTTGATGTTATGGGACATGGTAATCGATGATTATTAGGCTTCTGTTTGGTGATTCATCATAGTATCAAACTTTGTTTATCCATGCTACCATGTCTTTTTTTTTTATACTTGGTTTTTTTGTCGCATATATGGTCATTATGTTTTCTGTATAGGGAGGACATGTTGCCTTAGAGCTTAAAATTTTTTTGTTTGGATTCTTGATTTCATCTTATGTCAAAATATTGAAGCATTATGTAAGGATTCTACCCCACAATCTATCTTTATTAATATAAAAACCATGGAAAACTTTAGGGGCTAATATTTGCAGGTGGGCTAATTTTCCATGTTTTTTCTTAGAAAAAGGTTAGCCACTTTCCATTTTTATAAAAATGATTCATCCACATTTTATAGTATAAAATATTTTACCTTAAAAATAGCCAAATTTTTATATTGACTAATATAAAATCATTAGAAATATAAATATTTTTATAAAAAATATTTCCAAACATTTTTACCAATTTTGTATTAGGGACTACTAAGATTCACCAAGATTGCTAAACTTCAAGACAAACTTCCATCCTAAAAAAATTCCTTGATAAAAACCCTTACCCGCTATTTTAAAAAATATGCACCAATTCCATGGCCTAAGGCAACACATCCCACAATGAAGATTGCCACCAACATGGGATAATTTGTATGCATAACCTCTTTAAGTTCTTCAAAAGATTTGTTTGGTTCTTTATTCCAAGAAAATTCTTCCTTCTTGAATAATTTTCATAGAGGTGTTGCTATTTGACCATAAATCTTGACAAACTTATAGTAATATTCTTTCAATCCTAAGAACCCTTTGAGATTCCTCAAGGTATTGGGGATTGGCGATTCCCTCAGAGATTTAATTTTGTTAGGATACACCTTAACACCATCATGTGATACAATATGACCCAAATATTCCACTCCTTGAACTCCAAAGGGACACCTGGAATTATTTGTATATAGTTGTTTCTCTTCGAAAAGTGTCTATACCCTATCAACATGTTCTACATGCTCTTCAAAATATTTTTTGTAGATTAGTACTTCATCAAAAAATACTAGCACAACATTTCTAAGGAAGGGTTTGAAAATATAACTTATGAAGATTTGAATCATTAAAGGTGCACTTGTAAATCCAAATGGCATAGCCAAAAGCTCATAATGACCTTCATGTGTTATAAAGGTTCTTTTGGGAATGTCTTCTTGCCTCATTCTAATTTGATGATTTCTAGAATCAACATCCAAATTAGTAAGGAAAATTTATCCATGCAATTCATATAATAATTCATCAATGATTGGAATAGGAAACTTATCTTTTATTGTTGTTTTATTGAGTTATCTATAATCTAGACACATTTGCCATGAACCATCCTTTTTGATAACCATCACTATTGGGGAAGAGAAAGTATTATGGCTAGGTTTAATGATGCCTTCCTCTGACATTTGTTCAACCATAAACTCAATCTCACTGCTTTTGCATGTGCATATTTGTAATGCCTAATGTTAGGTCATACAATTTGAGCTTGTAAATGAATAGCATGGTCATGATCTCAGATAGGTGGAATAAACTTAGAAATTTCTTCAAATGCCTTAGCATTATTGTTGATAACTTTTTGATATCCACTCGAGTAGAGGATATATATGTTTTAACATCTAATAAACACAATTATCCAACTAGACCTTGCTGTACCTTGTAGAGCAATTTTGTCATACTATTAAAGCTTCTCACTTTATCAGTTTTCTTTAGATGCCTCTAAGATCAATGGAGTATTGATGTGATTTGATGAGTGCTAGTATTGCAGTAAAGATGCTGGAACTCCTGGGCTACCAACTTCACTTATCAATCTGAGGTTCGTATAAACTTGGAGGTGACAGTGCTATATGCACAAGTAGAACTGAAGGTCCTGTCTATTGTCACTTGTTCATAGGGCAAGAGACCCCAGGGGTTCCAAGTCAGACTTCTATAGAGTCAGAAGAATCTTGATTCTTTTATGGAAGAAGATAAAATTTATTCTAAGAGAGTTACTCTACTGTGGTGATGAAGGAAACAACATATAATGTTAAATCACACCATTTCCTAATTAACCATTTAAATAGCTAAAGTAAGTAGAATTTCTAAATCAACACTAACATAATGCTACGATCTAAGTTACAGAAGTAAAGAGCATGAACCCAAACTAATGTGTAAGAAATGAAACTAAACTAAGTCAATTTTCACGTTTTTGGTGTTTTTGGTAAAATCAGGCATGTAAGGAGTCAAGCGGAAGAGAAAGTGAATATAAAAATTAGTGAAAGGAGGATGTAATGAAGTAGAAGTGCATAGGAACTGTTGGATCAATCATGAACAATATTAATGGGAGATGAGTGGTGGAGATGTTATCGCAAAATATTACATGAATATATGGACGAATAAGACTCACGGAGCATGAATGGCGGAGATCTTATCACGGGAGGTTAAGTGAATAAATGGATGAACATGACTAATGGAAGATGAATGGTGGAGATTTTATCACGGGAGGTTTAAGTCAAGAGATCAATGAACAAGACTAATCGGACGATGAATGGCAGAGATCATATCATGGGAGGTTTAAGTCAAGAGATGAATGAACAAGACTAGTCAGAAGATGAATGGCAAAGATCCTTTCGCGGGAGGTTTAATTCAAGAGATGAATGAACAAGACTAATCGGAAGATGAAGGTTGGAAATCATATCACGTGAGATTGAGTGAATAGATGGATGGATAGGATTAACGAAGGATAAGTAGTGGTGATCTTATCATCAGAAAAATGTGCAAAATGATGGAGTGGGTTTCCGTAGGCGTTAAGCAGTTTCTCGCATGCCCTCAAGGTTGTAAGTGGAATTCCAAAATTTTGCACAATTAGCCTAACTGGGTAACATGTAGCATGGGAAAACCACTTTTCTCATGTGCCAATGGGCGGATATCGGTCATTCAAGAATCCATGCGAGATTGTGTGATAGCCGTTGGATTAGGCAGGGTTAATCAACGGTGGAGATTGGCCAAGCTAGTTGGCGATCAAGTGACCCGATAACCATTAGATCAAGGGCACAATAGATCAATAGTGGAGATTTGGAGCACATAAAGTAGGTGGGAGAATTTTAAATAGTCGTTGGATCAAGCTAGACATATCGATGGTGGAGATCTGGAGCACATAAAGTCAAGTGTTGAATGAGGTAGACAATGATTGGTTAGGTTTGTTGTGGATCAAATAGTAAGGAGACTTACAGGTATAATCTACTTAAGATGTGATCTATTGGCTCACTCTTAAGTATTTCGTGTTGAAGGAAATGATAATATGAGTGATAGCTATTACAGAAAGAGAGTGATTGAACATGATAACGATGAAATAAACCAAGCACTAAATCAAGACAACAAACTCCAAAGCTCATGTGATAACTAGAAATATGAAACACAACCAATCTACTCCACACTGTGGTAATGAAAATGCAGCTACTTAAGCAAATGAATGCTTAAACCATGAATCTATGCGCTATATTGTTGTAATGGAAATGTAGTTATTTAAGCAAATGAATGATTAAACCATGAATCTATGCTAGCATACATGTACAATAAAGAGGAGCCTTAGCTGCTAGGGTTGGGTCCTAACCCAAGAGCTTCAACGCTCTTAGTTAACTTAGTGTTGGCTTGAGATAAAACTAATTCTTATTAGAAAAACAATGGATTACATCCAAAACTCTCACAAGTCTTGCAACTTGAAAATAAAGTAAAGTTTTAGAATCAAAAGTCCAAATCCTACTAAGTTCTTAGGCCTCTCTACATATACGACTGAAGTCTCCAACGACTTCCTTAAAATTAGGGAGTCTCGGCTCCCAAACTTGAGATAAACTGGTGCTTTGACTTTCACTTGCTCAGCTGGCTTCTAGTCCTCATGATTTGGCTGGTTGCACCCTGAGCTGATGGAGGAATATTCGAATGGAGGGGTAGTAAATGAGGAGGATTTTCGTCCTATAATTTCTCTCCCTTGTCCCATTCAATTTTTGACCAAGGTCTTTGCTAAAACTCCTTGCTTTTATCCTTTAATCCTGCATTACATGCACATTAGACCACAAAGCAAAATATCCAACTCTAACTCATCTCATAAAAAAAAATATAACCAAAAGTATGCAATAAGTTGTGAGAATAGTTGGTCTGACTAAGCTAGGAGGTGAATTGAGGCCCATATAATCACCCAATGATGAGGCTCGTCATCAGTGAATTCGTGACAATAGTTTATTAGAGTAGTCTCTTCTACCTCTAGAGCTTGTGAAGTTTTAACCTCTTCATCTTCTTTATCTTCACACTCTATGTAGAATAGTTTCTAGGTCCATTAAATGTATGCCCTTTACTATACTTCTTGTCATAGTTGAAACATACTTCCTTTCCTCATATTTCATCCATTTGCTTGGAAGTCAATATTGTTGGTTTAGGATTACCATCAAATTTCCTTTCCACATTGAGAGCATGCTCTAGACATTAAGGTTAAAAGAGGCACACCTATTGTTCAATACTTTCATTCAAATTTCCCATAAATAGGTCTAACAAATTATCCTATTAAATATTATTTACTCTAATACTCAACTTTTGGAATTGCTTAATGTATTCTATAACTAAACCCTTTTGTTCAAAATGTACTAATTAACTAAAGAATGTGTTTCTATTTATATCCCCATAATGTATTTTCTTCATAAAAATGATCAAGATAGACAAATTATTTTTTTCTTTCACAAAGCCATTAATACCATACATGTTGGTCTTGATCTAAAATCATGGAAGCATAATTTACGATTTGTAAGAATGCCACTTTTTGTAGACCAAAGTATTACAATATTTGAAATATCCATGTTGTAGGATCATTAGCATAAAATTTCCTCATTTTGATCTTTAGAATCTAGTAGTTACTTGGTTCTTACTTGAAGCCCTTATGATATGGATCTTGCATTGAAAATTTGTGATTATGGTTCTTCGATTCAAAATTTGTGCTCTCCAATTATGATAACATATGCCCCATATGAGATTGATTCTCAATGCCATGTTTTTCCTTATTTTCATGATCTCCTCAGAACTTCACATCCCTTTGAGGAGGACTCTACAAGAGAAGATTTTCCATGGAAAACATGGATTTTTGTAATTCTTCCTTATTTTCATTCATCTTCTTTTCTATTCCTTCCTTGTATTCATTCATCTTATTTTCCATTTCTATTTTAATATTTTATTAAGAACTAGATAAAACCACCTTTTTCAACACACTACCACACGTTTCATTAAATTTATTCTGTATTTGAGATAACTTAAATTCTAAGTCTTCACTTTCTTCATGAGTCAAGGATGAACCTTCAGTAGATTTAATTGTTGTAGTGGCTTTCTTTGGAGGCATAATGAAAAATTATAATAACACTCCTATTTATTACAAATTTCAATCATAAAAGAAGGGATATTCTAATCAAAGGTTAGGTCAGTAGCATGTTACGTACATTAAAACAAATTTACCAACTTAACAAGAATTGTAAAACCAAAATGAGAACTCTATCGCAGAAAAAAACCCAAATCCTTCAAAAAAACATAAACAAACATCACAAAAACGAAATTTTTTATGATAGATCACTTTTTTTGGAGTCAAGATTCCAATTTATTTATTAGTTTTTATTTATGGCATTAAAAGCTAAAAAAATTGAGCAATAAACATGAAAAAATAGACCAAAATTAAAAAGTGTGATGTTCCACCAATGTTTGTTTTTTGGTTAAAATTCCAAAAAATTTCAAGAATGCAATTAAAAATAAAATATAATGACTCCAAAAAACCTTGAAATTTCAGTAGCTTTTGACAATAGCATTAAATATAAATATCATGACTCTCCAAAAAACTTAAAATTTCGACGTCTTTTCGACCATGGAATTCAAATGAAAAACATATTTTGAGAAATAAACATGAAAAATACCCCAAAATCGAAAAGTGTAATGTTGCATCAATGTTGTTTTTTTCTTAAAATTCCAACATTTTTCAACAATGCAACTAAAAATAAAATATAATTACTCCAAAAAACCTTAAAATTCAAATGTTTTTTTACAATAGCACTAAAGAAAAAATATCATGACTTCAACCATGGCGTTTAGGATAAATTTCACAAATCAGAAAACCTTAAATTTTCGACATTTTTCAACCATGACATTAAATATGAATATCACGGCTCTAAAAAAAAAAAAAAAAAACCTAAAATTTTGACTTTTTTCGACCATCGAATTAAAATCAAATATCATAACTATAGAAAAACTTTAAATTTTTCACATATTTCAATATCAAATTTGAGAACAAAAAAAATGTTAACAATGAATACCTAAATCAAAGACCCATTATAGCAAGAGCTTTTTTTAATGCCAAAAATATATATATATTTTAAAATATTAGCCTAATACAACTTGAAACATTGAAACCAAAACCTAAAAATCAACCATTGAATTAACACGCAGTCGGGGCGGACTTGGCCCATTGCAATAAAAACTTAAAAATTGATTATCAAATTGGCACACAATCGAGGAGAATTTGATTCATCATAATGAAAACTTGAAAATTATCTATCAAATTGACACATAATGGGGTTGAGGTACTGATTGAGCACCGACACAACCCTTGCAACAAAAAAGGAAAAAAAAAAATAGATAAATTAAATAAAAAATGAAAACGCAAAACCAAACGAAGTTAAGAAAACCTAAAATTAAAAAAAAAAACATAGAAATTTAAAAAGTTTAAAAAATAATAATAAAATGAATAATAAATCATTAATAATAATAATAATAATAATAATAATAATAATAATCAAACATAAAAAGAGTAAAAAGGAAAAAATTAAATTCATAATAACAATAATATAAATAAATTAAAAAACATAACATACACTCTCTCACACACACACACACATACACATATATAAGTAAACACACACACACACACACACATAAAAGTAAAAAATAGTGAAAAAAATTGGTTGGGGTTGATGCCCTTGCTTGGCCACAATGTGATTGCTACCATGTTAGTTGGAGTGGCTCACTGGTGGCTCCTTGGTGCCAGGGTACGACACTGCTAAGTGGTCACTACCATGGTAGTTAGAGTGGCTCATCGGTGGCTCCTTGGTGCCACGGTCAAGCGAGGATATTGACACCGCCACATAGAGCTATTAGTGTGGGCAGGGTTGTTTCATTCGCATGTTTACAACACCAACCCGCCATGCCAATGTCCCAACCGTTAGCTCCATGGCACCACAGGTAAGCGACGGAAGTAGGAAGGGTCGAAGCCCCAACCTGGCTACAATGCTAAGGGACCACTCACATGGCGACCAAAGTAACCCACCTCTCCAACAACCATGCTAGTGGTCTGTTGACATCATAGTCGAGCCGAAGATGCTCCCACATGAGATTGTGTGGGCGGGGTCGATTATGGGAATCAACCCCTTTCCCAATTTTTTTTTTTTTTTAATTTACCATAATTTATTTTTAATTATTATTTATTAAATTATTATTCAATTTATAAGTTTAATATATATAATATATAAATATATATTATTAGTATTAATATAATATAATATATTAATATATATATATATATATAATTTTATAAAAAAATTGTTGCTATTATATATTAACATTTCTTTTTTATTTTAATTTTTTTGTATTTGTTTCATTTTAAATTTTTCATTAATTTCTTACTTTTTTATCTTGTTTATTTTTAAATTCTTTTATAATGTTTGATTTATTTATATTTTTTTTGAGATTTTTGAAACATTTAATTTAATTTTATTTTTTTTATTTTCTTCTTTAAATTTTTTCTAGACTAGTCTAAAGAGGCCACAAATTAGCCAAGAAAATAGTGGAAATTCCAGCATGATTTTTGCCAAAATCTCATAGAAATTTTGGGAAATCTGGATTATAACTATCAAAATTTAGGATTTTGGGTGTCTAAGGGGTTTTTGATATTGTTGAATCCATTTCCACCATCAAAAAACCGATCCAAACATTCATATAGTTAGATTCTTTGAAAAAATAAATCATCAGATTCTGACAAAAATTACCTATTCGAGCGAATTTGTGGCCTCAGTGGACAACACCAATTTTTTTTAATAACTCTTTTTTGTAAGTTGATTTTTTTTTATTAATTGAAGTGAATAATACATCATGAGTATAGTAGTTTCCATGATGTTGAACATAAGAGAGTGTTGATAGGAGCGAAAAGAGCGGAAAGCGAACAGCTAGGGTTACAGAGTGCTGCAGGAGTTTTTCGCCATGGAAGGGCTCAGAGGAGGGAGATCTTCTCCCTGCTACAAGGAGGCAGTGGCCAATAAGGGCAAGAAACCTTCGGAAAATGTCAGAGGTACTGTTTGTTGGGTTGTGTTATATTCTTTCCACATAGTTAACAGGGGGTTTGAGGGGTACCCATAACCCCACTTTATGGCGTCCAGGGCAGCACCCCAGAAAATTTTGGTTTTGGACCCTATGTTAGGTTGGGCGGACCCACCTATGGTTTTGTGCATGATTTTCACACATGTTTTTTGGACGCGATGGTTTTTGGTCCATGGTTTTGGACGTGATTTTTGGTCCATGGTATTGGATGTGATGGTTTTTCGGTCCATGGTATTGGATGCTTCGGCATGTATAAATATGTATTGTAACATTGAAAGGAACATAATGAAAAATCAAGCTGGTAGTCTCGGTTTTGAGATCCAGTGGGAAATCTCTGTGTATATGTGTTTTATGTGTTATGCTCTCGCATTTTTAATTTTCCTATGATTTAGAATTCGTATGCAGGTAATTTCTGTACGGGGTTAAAACCTACATGATATGCAGTGTTCTATACATATGGTGCTATGTACATGTTGTATATGAAGTGCTATATATATATGGTGTTGTGTGAATGTGGTGTTGTGTACATGTTTTACATATGGTGTTGTGTGTGGGTGGTGCTTTGTATGTGTCTTGCATATGGTGTAGCGTACATGTTGTCTCATGTACATGTCGTGCATGTGGTGTTGTGTATGTCTAGCATGATGTACACATTGTACAAATGGCATGGTGTAGAGTATCATTACATACAAGTTGCACAGGTGGTGTTGTGTACATGTGATGTTGTGCACGCATTGTGCCGGTGGTTCCTTGTAAATGTGCTACTGTGTACATGTTGTACATATGGGCATGTGGTACTATGTATTGGCATTGTGTAGTCATGGTATGTGACAAGTGTATTTGTTATGGTGTACTCTATGTATGTATACACATTGTGTTGTGTTGTACACCAGGTGTAGGTACATGTATTATGTGGTGGTGTACATCGGGTATAGATGTATGTATTGTGTTGTATATCGGTTGTAGGTGTATGTATTTTCTGGTGGTGTACAATAGACGTAGGTGTATGTATTGTGTTGTGTTGTACATTGGGTGTAGATAGGTGTGGTACATCAAGAGTATGTGCATTTATTGCATGGTGTTGTATGTCATATGTGGTTGTATGTGTGTGATGCAGACTATATATATGTGCACATGGTTGAGGATAAGGCACTAGGGTTACTCAGGTGTGGCAACCAATCTGATGTGTGTATGGAATAAATATAAAGGCAGAAGAATTAGAGGAATTTTGAGGTATAAAACGAGCCTCCTAAGGAAATTATAAAATAATAGTTGACATAATAAAATAATATTACGTTACATCATTAAATTTTAGAGGGAAGAAAGAAAAAACTATTTTTTCAACTCATATTTTCAACTTTTCTCCCTATGGGTTTACTCAAATTTTGAGAGGAAACATTAATTGGATGCCGAATTCGATTCCTCGTCCAAGTAGTACCCATGTTGTATACTTTCAATGGACCTTGTTACATGAAAAAGGAGAAATACATGAAAAAGGTGATTGTAATCACATTTTTCCATGTACTTCTCATTTTTCGTTTAGAAGGGTCCATCAAAAGTATACAACACGGGTAATCCTTGGATGGGGAATTAAATTTCTCATCTAATGAGTATTCTCACTCAAAATTTGGGTAACACCCTAGGGATATAAGTTCAAAATATGAGTTCAAAAATTAGTTTTATTATTTTATTATTTTTCAATCTTTCTACTTTTTTACTCCAAAAATGGTGAATCATCCCCCATGGTTGACATCACCATATTGAATCCTATTGGTTCTTATAAAGTTTATTTTGGTTGAACATTTTTCTTAGGAGGCCCATTTTAGACCTCAAAATTCCCCTAATGTAAGGATCAATGAAGGATAAGTATTGGTATCTTATTCCAATTTTATTATGCATGTGATCTATGATTCTGACTTGTGATGGTTACATGTGATTTACGATTATGGTTTATGATGATTTCATATGATTCATGATTTTAATCTATGATGGTTTTTTTTTGGAGCTAAATGATGTGAAATGTTTATACATGCTCATTTGGTCAAATATGTTACTTTGATTTGCTGTGATAGGAAGTGAAGAGATTTGCGAGTATACCTTGTTTACGGGCCACCAATGAGGTTTGATGTGAATTTATTTAAATTTAATTTGGATCTAATGGAAATTATGTGCTTGGTATAGGAAAGCATGAAATGCTCAGTTGGGTGGTTGAAACCGACTGTAAGAATTTGCAACATCAAAAGGAATTGGAAAATGCAGCAATATGTCGGTAAAGTATTCAGGAGCAAGGCCATTATGGGACACTTGTACCCATTAGTGCCCATTGATTTCCATGAGCATGTTATGACCATTATGATGATTTCGAGGTCAGGATATGCCTTGGTTTTTGTATCTTCCAATGCGAGGAAGCCTTTACCAATGATGGAATGCCCGGGATAGGGATGCCAGCAGAACTTGGAAGGTGTGTGACTGCATGGAATGGGGTGACCAGATTTCCTGAGTGACTGTGTACTAGAGAACAGAAGGCCGAGATGGATTTGTTTTGGTCATTAGCATTTCCAAACGGAATCAGATTCAAGTTCAATGTGTGCCCTAGAATAATGAGTTGGTTCTTGTACACTGAGGGGACAAGTGGCACAAGATTGTAGCATTGAACATTGGATGAAGATTTGACTTTGTAGTGGATTCTAGACTTCTTGGGTAGGAGATGAATCCTAATATTACTTTGACGATGGGGTTGTGAGCTTTTGGATTCCCCTGTTGATTCATACGGGCATTGTATCCTTATATTTTTTGGTCGAGCAAATGTATATATATGTATTATTGTAAATATTGTATCGAGCTAGATTTATAAAGCTCCATAGACATTATGATTATTTCTTAGGTGAATCAAATATGTGTGTGTATATGTGGTTATTGTAAATATTATAATGAGTTATGTTATGAATCTCCAGTAAATGCTATATTTGTCATGATTTAGCAGATGGTCATTATAAATACTGCAATGAGATGTGTTATAAAGCTCCATCGGTAGTATGTTTTGTTTTTAGCGGTCTTGTTCGTTATAGGTATAATTGAACACCAAGGACGGTGTCCCCCCAAGGGGATGTTTCTGTAACAACCCTCGTTAAATTTTCATGTAAAAATATATAAGGCCATGGTTGATGGGAAATGTATTACAAGTTGAATAGTGGGGAAAACATTCTAGTGGGTGTTCATTTGGTTTATTATGGCTAAGGAAATTCGCAAAGGTAATGGAAAAGGATTTGGAAAGGCATGAGGCATTTATTGTCATTTATTTATGAAAATAATAGAAATTAGGAGAAAAGGAAGGTGAAAGGTCACAGGTTGCATGTGAGGAGGAAAATGAAGGAAAATAATGGAAACTGAAGAAAAAATAGGCCTCGTTAATAAAAAGGCTTCTCGGGATCAGTGGGTAGGCTTGGTCAATGTAATATTGGTCAGTTCAATTTTGGAGATCTCCCATTTCATCGCTCTCTAATTCTTAAACACTTCGAGTTTTGTTGGAACACTCTTGGAGAGTATGGCATACTTGGACTTTTGGATCAAGAAGGGAATGGAAGAGTAGGAAAGCACAACAGCACATATGGATCAACAACTACAACTTATTTTTCTTATAGGTTGTTGGGGAAATTATATGTGTTATAATTCCAACATTAAATTATCAATCTGGGGTCGTAAGACTTAGAGACAGAAGTGCAGGTAACACAGGATCAGAGCATATAACCTAAATTAATATCAAATTCCTATTTCTAAATTAAGTACAGAATGAAAATAAGCATTTTTTATCCCAATCTAAATCAATCAAACTTAATTTCAGTGCAAGTAAAATTTAAATGCAATGAAACCACACTTGCATATTAAATATGAAATGATCAGAAGCTAACTACAATATTAAAGCTATGCATAATGAAAGAAGAATTAATTTAACACACTTTGATGCTAATCGAAAATAGATAATCATATTCTAAAAGCGTGCATACTAAATCTAAATCTCGAGTCTCACAAATCACTCTCATGAAATTTTAAATTGAAATGAAAAATATTCACACTTAATGAAAATCAAACTGCTAGAATGAAAACACTCTTTCTATTTGAAATCGAAATTCAAATTTTACTTAGTGGGAAATATGAGTATTCGAATTGAATTCAAAACACTATACTACTAATTTAGGTTACGTTCAATGGAAAACTAAACTACTCTAAATTAAATTGCTGCAATGACCAATTTAAAACTAAATTACTTCAATTGCAATTCTTGTTCAAACCTAGAATACTCCTAATTGAAACTGAATGATGTAACTACTAATTCAATCTATATCTAATGTGAAACGGAACTATTCTAATCAAACTTGAAATGCCTTACTATAAAACTCAGGTATAAAACAATTGGTCAAGCTTCAAATCTGCATGAGAAACACTCCACTTAGAGGTTAATCTATATGACACAACATATACATATTTAGAAATCATTTAATCTAAATTCATTCCATATCACTAATAATTCCAGATGGGAAATATTGATGCATTCACGATCACTTGTCTATGGAGATA
Organism: Pinus taeda; assembly: GCA_000404065.3. NCBI lineage: Eukaryota > Viridiplantae > Streptophyta > Pinopsida > Pinales > Pinaceae > Pinus > Pinus taeda. The sequence continues at coordinate 20,585 of APFE030903713.1, read as the reverse complement.
ATAGAGTATGCTTCTCAAAATATTATGCGAGCATGTATTTAATTATGGTGAATTATAATACCATAGCCTAGCGAAAACAATCTCTCTAATCAGTCAACCTTTGATACAGATGATTACTAAACACCTATGAATCAAACCAAATTTTAGTTGCAAGATTACATGACACACATTCAAACACTGCAAAATTCAAATCAATGGAAACTAACTTTGCAAAATCACATGATTTCCTAATCTATGCTAGTTATTTGCTCAGTTCCAGATGTGATCGACCCTCCCACACCTGGAGCAACCTATTTTTCTACATTGAAATGAAAATTAAAACATGAACATTATAACTCACAGTCAAATATGTTGAAAGGTAATCTAATTCAAAGCTCGGAGATTATCATATATATCTTAAATTTTCCAGAATAGAGTTTGTAAAATTAGCAACAACGAGACATTACATCCTCTCTCAAGAGTTCAATTACATCATCCTTTTAAAGGAAACTATAAAATGCATATTTCATTGACATATTTCTAACTATGTCAACTTCAACAACTGTAACCAATCTGGGCATTTCAAATTACTTTGAATCGGCTATGCATCTTCGTGAAGGATCCTAAATTAGATTAGGCTAACTTTCGTTGTCTTGTAACAAAATTGTTCCTTATTTGAGCATGAATTGATGGATTCAAATCATGGTCCCCCACATGGCTGACCCATTCAGAACCATAATTGTTCAGAACTAAAACCATCTGCGTTCAACAATTTTGTACTTAAGAATTGTTTTGACCTTAACTTCCTTTTGGTATTGAATTTTTCCAAACAGTTTCTGGGTTATATGAAAGACGGTATTTGGAGCACGATGAAAGTCTCAAAATATCAAGATTAGAACCATTTGTTCACAAACTTCATATTTTCACTTTAAAAAATCTCATTTTGCTCTTAAACTACTATAACTAGTTTTATTGACTTGTGAAGAATTCCAGCGATGGAACCCTGCGACAAAGGAACTTAGAAAAACTAACATTAGAAAATCATGGAAGAATAATATTTAATCATAGAAGAGTAAAAAATACTAACAATAACCAACCATAGAGTGTAAGATATGTATTTGGCGGCAAGTTATGGAATTATGGTATGAAATGGGTTAAAAGTACATGAATATAGGTTATCAATGGTGGTATTGTATGATGAAAACATCGAAATATTTAACGCACAACATCCCCCAATGCCTGAGGATTTGCATGTCCTCATGCAAACAAGTACTTTTCTCATTTACAAGTTTTATGGAATTGTGGCTTTGGGTAGGGTTGGTTTTTGTAGAGCAACACTCCATGAAGATTTGAGGGTGTTTGTTATTATGGAGCAGCACCATTCTTATTTGATTGTCATAGATTTGATTTTGAGAGTGATACAAATTGAGGATAAAAAAGAGATATGGTAGGAGGAAATGATGAATGAGATGATAGGGGATTGCATGGCAAAGAGACTACCATGAAATTCTAAAGAAGGCTCGGGTTGGGCTTTCCTTGGAGGCACTCGGAACCATGGGGGTTAGGTTATGGTGTTTGTTGAGAGTCTTATGATTTTGATTATTTTTTCTTTGTTTGCACTTGATTTGTAGCTATGCTTATGTCTAGTGAATGGCCATACCACTTTGTTATGGTGTCACATTCTTATTAGTTTTCACTGGTTTTCTCTTGTTTTCTTCTTGGTCTTGTCTTTTATGTTTTGAGAGCCTTGGGATTTGAATGGGAAAGAGGAAAGTTTGGAGATCTCAGAGAGAGCTTAATGAAAACCAGTAGGTAATCAAAGATTCATATGGATTTGGGGCATGAGTAAGGGAATTTAAAGGTAATAATATGACAGTTGGTTGGATTGGCTCGGTTCATTGGTGTAAATGGAGAGTGGAAGTATAGCCTTGACAAAAGTAATAGGAAACGTGAAGTAAATGGATCTGAGGCATCATATACATTTCCTATGTTGGGAATGATTGTTCTTATTGTTGTGCATAGTGTGCATAGATAAAGGGAGTTCTCTTACCCTTGACCTTATGCTATATGGTGATTATGTTATGATCATGAGTATGTTAATGTTTATATGTACATATGTACATATTTATGTTGTTGTCTGACTATATCATTATTTTTTTATGATAATGTTTATATATATGTATCTATGTATCTACGTCACTGTCTAACAACATTGTCAGGGATCATTCCTATGGAGGAATGATTTCTTATGCAGCTGAGTGGCATGATGAGCTTCTTGGTATTATTGGCAATCAAGTGGCAAGAGTAATCATGACAAATATATGAGGTTAGTATCATATGGATATGAATTGATATCATATGCTTGTATTATGCCTATGTTTTTGATATGAGAGGCTATACTGAGAGATATATCAGTGAAATGAAACTAGTGTGGTCTGCGACATGCTAGGATAAGCATGGATAAGACACTGGAAGAAAGGTTTCTTGGTAGAGACAATGTGGTTCTGGATTTGTGGTACTATGGTTGTGCATATGTTGTAAATATTGTACATGTTGCATCTGTGATGTTTTGTGCATGCGGTGTGGTGTATAAATATAGTGTGTGTACATGTTGTTTATGCAATGTTATGTACAGGGTGGTACAAATAGTGTTGTGTGAATATTACATATGCAGTCCTAGGTATAGATGGTGCAATGTAGATGTTGGAGATGTGGTGTTGTCTACATATTGCATTATGTGCATGATGGATATCTAGTGTTATGTACATATGGTGTTATGCGCATGTTGGATATGCAGTGTTGTGTACATTGGGTGCTATGTACATGTTGTATATGCCGTTTTATGTACATATGGTGTTATGTTTATGATTATACACGTGGTGTTGTGTACATGTTGCACATATGATATTGTGTGTTGGTGGTGTTGTGTATGTGTCGTGCTGTTAGGTCCCTATACTACTAGTGTAACCCATTATTGTTAATAGTGCAACCCTTTTATTATATTATTTTCCCCATGTCATACCCATATTGTTATTATTGTGCCCCATTGAAGCCCACTATTGTTATTGTTGTGCCCTTACATTATTATTTTTATGTCGGCTCTAATTATAGAATGACCCCTTGGACTCCTATATATAGAAAGGATGTCTTGTCATTTGTATCATCCAATAATTTCATTTGTGTAATCTAAAGGAGGTTTCCCCCTCGAAGAGGCTACATTTTAAGTCGTTGATCTATCTTTTCTATCTTTTTGTGAGATGGTTTCATAACATTTTGTATTGGAGCTTTGTATTCTATGGTTTTGCTACTCCAAATAGGTCATTGTGGAATTTTCACCATAATTGTTTCATTGCGAAGTTTCAAAAGATAAAAAAAAGAATCCCTTTTATCCGAAATCGTTCTAAATCTCGAATCTAAATTTTAGATCTTGTCTTGCTATATTGTCAGAGATATGATATGAGAAAGTTAGGGTTTCTGCAAGCTCCACAATTCAATTGCAAAAAGGTCACATCAAATTTTCACTATAAATTTGTTTATACGAAGTTTCAAGCTCAGAAATTAAAACCCATTTGAACCAAAATATTTTTGAAGCTCAGGTCCAAATTTCAGATCTTGTCCCACTATAGTTTTGAAGATATGATCCAAGGAAGTTAGCATTATTGTAGGTTCCTGAATTACATCCCAAAAAGGTGACCTTGGGAAAATCATCATAACTTTCTCGCTGAGGATCAGATTGAAATTGCATAAGAAGTTAAAGAAAGAGGATGGAATTTAGGTTTCTATGCATTGTTTTTAGATTCGAAGGTTGAAACAGTGACACGTGGAACTTCGTACAAGTTTTCTCTACTGAAAATGTGTATAATCAGGTCATCTTGGGGGATTAGACATAACTCTTTCTTGGAGAATCCAATTTTAATCAGACTGGTGGCATTCAAAAGAGGTCGTAGAGGGCTATATAATTTTACAATTTCAGACCTTGGAGATCCGAAATTTTGGAGATACAATAGATTCAAGATGGAGCATCTAAAGAAAGAAAAATAATGACTCGAATCAAGAAAATAGAAACACCTAGTAAGAAAAATTGGATGGATTATTTGAAGAATGTGATCGAAGCTAAGATAAAGAGTTTTATATGTGCCATTGAAGCTAATATCGATGATAGAGAAGTAGATTTGAAAAAAGGCATGGAATATTTGAAGAAAGACATGGAAGGTTAGAAGGAAGGTGGGACAAAGCTGCTACAAGAAAGGCCTCCTAATGAAAAAAATGTAGTAGAGTAAACTCATGATGAGAAAAAAAATAAATGTTAATCAAGATTTCATAGAATCTAAAATTGGATTAAAGACCCACCATATTCTAAAGATCGATATGATGAAGTTTGATGGCAAAGATCCCATAACATGGATACTATAGATCGAGAAATATTTTGATCTACATGATGTGCAACTGTTACAAACGGTATGTATTGTATCTTTATATTTAGAACCGAATCAATTTTTATGGTATAAATGGATTTCTTCTTGTAAACCACTTGTCACGTTGTCAATTTCAATGGAGGAAATGATAACACATTATGAGGATACAAAGAGAAACACATTCTTTATCCCATTGATAAATCTCAAACAAAAGAGTTCAATGGAATTGTACATTGAGGACTTCCAAAAATTGAATATAAGAGTAAATTATATTCTAGAGAAGCAAAGGATTGATGTCTTCATAGGGACTTTAAATGATAAAATTCAACACGAGGTTCATCTTTGGGAACCTGATTCATAAGATAAGGCATTCAAGCTGGAAAAAAAAATTATGGCAACAAGGAAGCCTACCACTCACAACTATAAAGATGGAAGTGTTGTTGCCCCTAGCCTTCCACAACCTACAAGGTTGACACCACAATAATTGGAATTAAAAAGAGCAAAAGGGCTTTGTTATAGTTTTGATAACAAATACACTAAAGGTCATAAGTGTGCTGAGAAGAAATTACTTCACATATATTGTGAAGAGGAGGAAGAAAAGGAACAAGAAACATCAAAATAAGAGGATATACACCAGGAACAAGCCCTAGAGAAATAAGGAATGAATCCAACCATATCTTGTAATGCATTGGCCGGAATTACCACTCCTCAAACTATCAAGATAGAAGGACATATCTAGAACAAAAAGGTAACATTGTTGATTGATTCGAGTAGCACCCATAATTTTACTCATTGTAAGATAACTAAGGAATAGAATTACTTCATATATCCAGCACGAGAGTGTCAAGTGACGGTTACTAGTGGAGGAACCATAAATTTCCCTAAAGAGTGCCATAATATCAAGTTATCCATGGGATAATATGTATTGAATAGCCCAATTCTTTCTATTCCAATGGGTGGTCCTGATGTTGTACTAGGATTCCAATGGCTACAATCCTTGGGTACAATAGCTTTTAGTTTTCAAGATATTTTCATGAAATTTTCTTCGGAAGGAAAGGAAGTTGAATTAAGGGGTATCACAGGGAAATTGGGAAAGATAATCAGCTCTAACGAAATGCTAAATCTTCTAAAGAAAGAACAACGAGGCGTAATTTCACAATTATGTTCCCTAAAGGTTCCCATATTGAAATCATCTATTTCTCCAAATCTCAAAAAAGTCTTGGATAACCATTCTAAGGTATTTAAGACTCCCAAAGGTCTCCCACCTATTTGTGATCATGATCATGCTATTCATTTGATTCTAGGAATTGTTCATCCAAACATCAGGCCTTACAGATATCTATATGCCCAAAGGAGCGAAATTAAACATATGGTTGCAGAAATGCTAGAGGTTGGTATAATTATCCAACCAAATTTGATAAACAAATCAAGGGATAAATAGAAGAATGACAAAGCAAGGTGGGAACTCATTCAATAGTTGCAAAAGATCCTAGTTCAAACAATATTTCAAGAACTTGAGAAGGAAGGAAAAATCATATTGGAACCAGAAGAAGTCACAAAATGGAGAAATCAACAGCTACGAAATCGATCAATTTCAGAGTATCTTATCAAGTGGAAGAACTTACCCACTAAATATTCCACATTGAAGGATGATAATTTTATACAGAGGCATCCAGAACTACTCAAGCGTTGAGGTCAACAGTTTTTAAAGGAGAGGAGCATGTTAGGTCCCTATACTACTAGGGTAACCCCTTATTGTTAATAGTGCAACCCCCTTGTTATATTGTTGTGCCCATGTAGTACCCATATTTTAATTATTGTGCCCCATTGAAGCCCACTATTGTTATTGTTCTTCCCTTACCTTATTATTGTTATGTCGACTTTCATTATATTATGACCCGTTATACCCCTATATATATAAAGGAGGCCTTGTCATTTGTATCATCCAAAAATTGTTCATTTGTGTAATGTAAAGGATTTTACCCCCTTGAAGAGGCTACATTTTAAGTCATTGATCTATCTTTTCTATCCTTTTGTGAGTTGATTTCATAACATGTGCATATGGTGTTGCGTACATGTGGTGTTGTGTACATGATGTGCATGTGATGTTGTGTATGTCTAGTGTTGTGTACACATTATACAGGTGGTATGATGTACATGTAGCATTGTGTACACATTGTGCAAGTCATGCCATGTACATGTGATTTTGTGCACACATTGTGAACGTGGTGCTTTGTATAGGTGGTACTATGTGCGTGTTGTACATATGGTACTAGTGTACATATGGTATTGTGTGTATGTCATACATGCTATGTTGCGGGCACATGGTACTATGTATGTACATTGTGTAGCCATGGTATTGTGACAATTGTATTCGTTATGTTGTACTATATGTATGTATATGCATTGTGATGTACACCAGGTGTAGGTACACATATTATGTGGCATTGTACATTGGGTATAGATGTATTTTGTTGTACAACGGGTGTAGGTTTATGTATCATGTGGTGGTGTATATTGGATTTAGGCGTATGTATTGTTTCATGTTGTACACTGGGTGCAGATGTATGTGTGGTGCGTCAGGAATAGGTGCATTTAGTACATGGTGTTGTATGTCGTATGTGGTTGTATGTGTGTGATGCACAATATGTGTATGTGCACATGGTTGAGGAGGCACTGGGGGTTTCTCTGGTGTGCAAATTGATTGGGTGTGTGTATGGAATATACATAAAGGTAGAACTAAGGATCGATGAAGCGTATCGTTATCTTATTTCAGTTTTATTATGCATGTGATCTATGATTCTAGCTTGTGATGGTTACATGTAATTTATGATTATGGTTTATGATGATTTCATGTGATTCACGATTTTAATTTATGATGATTGTGTTTTGAGCTAACCTGATGTGATTTGTTTATACATGATGATTTGGTCAATGATGTTAGTTTGACTTGTTGTGATAGGAAGTGAAGAGAATTGCAAGTATACCTTGTTGACAAGCCACCAATGAGGTATGATGTGAAGTTATTTCAATTTGTTTTGAATCTAACGGAAATTATGTGGTTGGTATAAGAAAGCATGAAATGCCCAGTTGGGTGGTTGAAAACAACTACAAGAATTTGCAACAACAAAAGGAATTGGAAAATATAGAAGTATGTTAGTAAAGTATTCAGGAGTAGTGTTATAGACATATTTGGGCACATCAACCCCAAACTTATATGTCTATGTATTAGGTCTCATCAACCCTAAAAGGGTTGCTTCATACCCTAAAAGAACATAGTCACCTGAATACATCATTCCCCAAAAGTTCCATCTGAGAAACCATCTAGAAATTGCCTAAGTTAAACCATACTGACTACTCCATTGGCAAAGTACAATGCATACTGAGTGGTACACTGCTAGGGTGTGATGCATACTATTTAGGCCTTCTATAGGGTGTGATGGGTGAGGATGTACAAATGTCCGGGACATTTGTCAGTTGATTTCTCATGGAATCTTCTACAAACTTCCCCTGTGCCACTTGCCTCTCTGAATTCGCCCAAGGATGAGTAAGGGATCTAAGAAAATCTCCAATCCGTTCTCTTGTGGAACCCATTGTAACAAGTGGAATGACACTAATCAAACCCCATGGATGACCCACACCCTTGCAAACATCTATAAATCGATCCCTCATCCAAGAGATCCAAAGGCTAGGATATTGTGAATTGCAAGGAAGTGCTAATAGTTTGAGAAGAGAGTATTGTATTCTTGTTGGAGTGATCTTGCTAGTTCATGAGGTGAGGAAGGATGAAGCTGGCAGAATGATGCTGGACCAGACAACTAGGTTGTAATTCTCCCTTCTATTAGTAAAGCTCTTCAAGTTTTCTTCCATATGATTGTGAAATTGCGAATGTTATCATTTGTGAATGCTATCATTTGTTCATTATATATCTGATTATGTAATTTTTGTGTTGTAATAAATCACGATGCTTTGACAGTTCTTTATTATTGTACTTATGCAGGTACTCTCCAAGCATGTTAAGTACGAGGAGGAGTTGCAGGATCTGTCGAAGGGGAGAGAGATCAAGAAAGGGATTAAGCAGAAGTTCCAGGCTGGTTCCATTATCTTTCTCTTATCTGTTACACATAGAAGAAATCATTGAATTGCTTTAAATTGTTATTTCTAGGGTAGCTGCCAAACCTAAAGGGCTAGCATTCTTTAGGAATACTAGTTTTCCATAAACAAATTGGTGACTCCACTGGGGAACCAAATAGATGTTTGTTTGTTGTTATTGTTTGTTCTATGTTCAATTTGATAAACTATAGATAGAGTCTGAAATCAGCCAGGTAGCCTTCAAACTACTCTTGCTCTGCAATTGCATAGTAGATGAATGTTGCTTCAGTTGATCTCTAGTTTAGTTTATGAATTGAACATTTGACTTTCAAGCACATCTAGATGCCCTTTTGGTAGCTCAGTAACCTCTCAAGAGACTTCATCATACTTTGCTCATCAATGTTCCTCAAAACCCACCTTAACTCATTGAAAACAACTCCACATTTGAGCCGAAACCCATTTCAGTTGCGCTCCCTAGACCATCGCACTGTCTTCCATTATGACTCAGTATGCATCGCACCTCCTGAGTGTAGTAAGTGTGATGCATCTCAGTTTCTATGAAACCTAGGTGCGATGATTCACTGAACTCTTTTTCCATCTAGAAATTGAGGGTTTTTGACCTTGTTTTTAGTTTTGTTTGGTTGTTTTGCTGCAAATGAACATTGATTCTTTACCAAAACTTACTTGCATCACTTATATCAGCCTCAATTACATTAGGATTAGTGAATGTTGTTTGTGTATTTGTTCCACATTTACAATCCTTTGTCGAAAAGTTGTTTAAATCAATTTGTCGCTTTGGTACAAAAAGTGTTGTAATTGTCGTTTTGTGTCGAAAAGTGAAGTGTCATAAGTTCTTCCTTCCCTTGATAATCGATTAAACTTTTCTTCATGTATTTGGTTTGATTTGTTTATATTCAAAGTGTCGAAAGAATTTTTATTTCAAAATTGAAAGTGTCGTTTAGTCTTCCTTTCACTTTTGAAGAAAAAATTGTCAAAAATGTCATTTTGAGTGAAATATTTCAAATCTTTGTTGCATTTAGTTTTCCTTTTTGGCATTTTTTCACATTAAGGAAAGTGAAAACAAATACATGCATTTGCATTTAGAATTTTTTAATTTGTGTGCAAAAAGATGATTTAGGGGAATGCACTAGTGTGTGCTCTTTGCTCTTTTCTTAAAAGCATTGTTATCTTCTTTCCCTAGTAGCTAGGATTTTCATTGCTCAAATAAACAAAGACTATTTATCATTACGCGGTGAACCATTGAAAGGAAAAATCTAAACAAGATCAACTTTAAAATGAATTTCAATGAACCTAACAATGCTTTGGAACTTAATGCAACATATCTAAAGGTCTAGGCTCTTGACTGTTTTGGTGTCATTAAAACTAGTGGCTATCATTTTCATTGAAGGTTGGGTGATTCCTCCTCCTTGATATGGCAAGTGCTAGCACAGACTTGTGCTCCCCGTACCGTCAAATATATATTGGGAGACCACAATAGGCTTAAATTATTTATCCATAGGAAACTCAGTCTGCCACCTTATTGATCGCAATGCACTGAACACAGCATTCGAGAAGATTGACTGTTGTACATAAGTCCTTAGTAATTTATTTTTAATTTAGCACCAAGGTGTATATTGTAGTTTTGCGATTGGTTTGGTAATTCCTCTGTCTATATTTTCCAGAGTAGTCACTTTCATTCCTTTTTGACTCTTTAAAAGAAAAGGTCCATCTGAGCACTTTTCCTTTTAGGATCATTAAAAATCGAAGGAGACTAGAATCATCTTTAGCTTTTTCTCAACTCTTAATAACTGCAAAAGAAAAGTTGTGTCCAAGCATCAATAAAATTAATTGAATTCGGAATAACATCATTTTCCCCTTAATTTTGAGTTGATCAAGTAATCACAATTTTGGAAGAAAGTCAATCAAAATCTCATCGTTCGCGAAGATTAGCGAGTCAACCGTCTTTAACTCTAGAAGCGAAGCCAATCTGGACAAAGCGGTCTCAGTTAACTGAGTCCAATTCATCTGGTTTATTTGCAACTTTTGTTCCAACATCATTAGAGACTACAGTTACTCCGATTATTTCTGGTACATTTGCCTTCAGAGAAGAAGTTCCGCAGTTACAAGAGGACATTAGAACTGATCCTAGTGTAATGGTAGACACTTCTGTACATCAAAAAACTCCATCTAGAGTTGATCCAGAACCCCTTTCAATTCATACTGAGGCTACATTTTAACTAGTAGTTGTTCAAGAACCTCCCTTTGAGAATGAAGTTCATTTACCTGAACATCTGGAAGTTGAGTTTTAGTATTCAGAAGGTGTCACCCCTCTAGTATCTGTCACTGCAGAAGATATACCTTCTTCGGCCCCAAAATATTTTATGGACTTGACAGTCTACCTCTTCCACCAGGTTTTATTGCTATAGAGGAGATAGTAGAGGATCCCCCATCTAGTACCTCGTTCATTTTGAAACTGAGATTCATTTGTATCCTTCTACTCCTGAGTTTGGTTCTTCTAATCCTCCATTACAAGTTCCTGTTAAATCACTTGGAGAGATCTTGAATAGACTAGACATTTCTGAGCAACCATCAACATCTAGGAATGTGTCATCTGATGCAGCTGTGACACAACCTCCTGCTGTTATTCCTACAATGTTTTCTGGTACACCTAAGCCATATTTATACGGTACGCCATCCATTCTAGCTGGTTATCAATCACTAGCTGGAGTCCACTCAGGGGTTGCTTTAGCACCATGGTTTTCCTCTATTTATTCATCTGTAGTCCCATCTGGTCCTTCTTATGTTGAAACTTGGCAATTTGATCATGCATGCCAGTATCAATTTGGGCAAACCAGTTTTCAAAGACCGATATATCCTTTAAACACTGGATTATCGCCATATGGAGAGCAGTATGCCTTTTCATTGTTTCTTCATGGGGAACAACCATATGAGAGTTTCCAACAATATTTAGGTCAAACTGGAATAACATCTAGTGGTTGGATACTAATACTTCCAGCACAACGAAGGGTTGTATATCTAATACAACTGATCTGACATGTGTTGAATATTCACACTACACCTGCTAATATGACGGTGTCACAAACACAAGCACAACATGTTGTGTCTCAACCTCAACCTGCTCCTTCTTCCTTGCAACCTCAAGTTTCGAGGCAGAAGACTCAAGTCTCTCAGGTTGTGATACAACAGCCACTTGTCTCTATGGCTCAACCACAACCTCAGGTTAGTGCTTCTTTATCTGGGATGACAGACACCAACTGGTATGGTCAATCCGCAACTTGGTCAATCTTCCATTATTGGGAAACAACAAATGATCCAACAACCGTGGCTGGCACAATACCAACAACCACAATTCCAGTAAACCCAACCTCAATTTGGACTTGGTTTACAAGCTCAGACTAGATTTGGTCAACATCGAGCCTATCGAGGCCCTGGGCAACAAGGCTTTGTAGGTTATAGACAACCACATTTTCAAACCAGTTAACAACAACCACACTATACTAGTTATGTCGAACAACCTTATCAAGGTTACCAGCAACAAATGCTTTATGTTGGAATGCAAAGACCTATTGCTCAGGTGATTCCATCTTATCCTAGATATGCTCCACCCAACCCGAATCAACAATTGCCTTTTGTAGCAACTCTAGAATTACCATATTTGAATCAGCTAATGAATGATCCAATTGCATACGCCCCTTGGTGGCTAGTGATTCCTCATAAACTCCCCTCTGATATTGCTAAGTTCAATGGAAATCCAGGTGAAGATCCGTCAAATCATGTAATGACTTTTCATTTTTGGTGCTCATCTAACACTTTGAATGATGATTCGATTAGACTTTTCCTTTTTCAGAGAACACTCATTGGTCTAGCAGCAAAATGGTATATTGAATTTCCTAGAGCTTCGTTTGATAACTTCACCATCCTTGCCACAAATTTTCTAACCCACTTTCAGTTACCCATTAGGTATGAAACTAGAACAAAACCCCTTACCAATTTTAAACAAACCACGTCTACTCACATACCTAATCATATTCATGAGTGGCAGCCTTGTCGTCAAATGGTAAAACCGTATGTTCCTGATCAACTTTTAGCTGAGTGGTTTATTAAGTCCTTATTGCCATCTATCACTGAGGACGTGGTGAAAGGTGGACTTGTCACTAAAGAGCAAGTCATTGCTCGTGCCCAATGTTTATATTTGATCTATACTTAGTCTAGAACACTCTACAATAAAATTCTTGATGCTCCTAGACCAGCTTTTTCCATTCAACCTCCTCCTAAATTGAATAGGGACTCTCATGCCGGTGACAGTGTGATCAGTGCCTCAAGAACGCAAACTGCAAGAGGCCCATCTGGTCAAGCTCTTGCTATTTCTAGTCAAAATGCAAATGACAATTCTCTTGCCTCGGAGATTAATGTCGTGTTATCTAACAAAGGCAAAAATCCAAAGCAACCATGGGGCAAGAAGTGTTGTGTGTGGAGCATGATTGTTCAGAGGTCTTTGTTTCAGCCGGATGTATACCCCAGGAAGTTTTGTACTCCCCTCCATGCGGGGGGGTGTGGGGGGGTCTTGTCCCCCCCGCGGGGGTCCGGGGGGGCCGATCCCCCCCGGCTGGGGGGTCCGGAGGCCAGCGGTCCCCCGGGGGGGGTTCAGGGGTAGCGCCCCCAAAGCTAAAAATAGATGTTAAATTGCCTTGTAAAGGTATAGTAATTTCTAGTCAATCTGGGTCATTCATTAGGTGGATGATCTGACGGTAGAACTTATGTTTAGTTTAGGGTTTTTTTCCCTAGAAGGCAACCCCTCTCTTTGTATGAGGGCATTGTATTTGAGGTTGTGAGATAGATGTGTATTCGATGTGAGCGAGAAATAGAGAGGTGAGACTGTGGGAGAAAACAGAGGATATTACAGCGGATTTTCTGTAGGTTGTGTCTCTTCATTTTGTTGGATAATAGAAAGGAAGGACTGGATGTTCTAGGTGGACGTAGCCCAAACTGGGTGAACCACGTATATCTGTGTCTCTCTTGTTTTGTTTGTTTTCTATGTTTATATTTCTGCAATATTTTATGTGTTCCATTGCTCCGTAATATTTAAATTTTCTAACAACTGGTATCAGAGCCGAAGGTCTATTTGGTTCATAAACTCGCAGGAAAGAAGGGTTCCTTGTTCGAGTGGGAGCAATGGCGGAAGATGGTAAGTTTAGGGTCGAGAAATTTAATGGCCAAAATTTCTCGTTGTGGAAGATGCAGATGGAATATTATCTGTATCAGAAAGATCTATACCTACCATTGGGCGGAAAAACAAAGATGTCAACGGGTATGAAAGATGAAGAATGGAACCTTCTTGATAGAAAGGCACTCGGAACAATACGGCTGTGCCTTGCAACGTCGGTCACCTTCAACATTTCGAAGGAAACAACGAAAGAGGGTTTGATTAAGGCGTTGGAGAAACTATATGAAAAACCCTCGGCCTCAAACAAGGTATTTCTTATGAGAAGGTTATTTAATATGAAGATGTCAGAAGGTGGATCTGTTGCAGATCATTTAAATGATTTTAATACTGTTACAAGTCAATTATGTTCTATAGGGGTAAACTTTGATGATGAAGTTAGAGCTCTGTTATTCTTGTACTCATTGCCAGAAATTTGGATTGGTTTAGTAATGGCCATTAGTAACTCTGTTTCTCGATCTAGTACTTTAAAGTTTGATGATGTTGTTTGTGTTATCCTTAGCAAGGAAATGCCGTTGAAAAGCTTTGGTGAGACATCAGGTAATGCTTTGAGTGCAAAGTCTAGGGGAAGAAAAATGGAAAGAGGAAAGAGCTCAGGATATCCCAATAAATCAAGGAAAGGCAGATCCAAGTCCAGATCAGGGATAGTGTGCTGGAAATGTGGAAAGAAAGGACACCTAAAGAAAGATTGTAGATCTCGAAAGGGAAAAGAAGGAGATGCACAAGAAGAAAACAATCATGAAGCAAATATGACAAGTGAGGTGTTACAAGATGCTTTGATTGTTTCTTTAAAAAATATTACTAATTCCTAGGTGGTAGATTTAGGGGCCTCATTCCATGCCACACCTGATAAGAATTACTTTCATGACTATGTTCAAGGATATTTTGGACAAGTTTGTTTTGGTGATGATAAACCTTGTAAAATTGTTGGAATGGGTAAGGTTCTTGTAAAACAGTAGAATGGAAACCAATGGCTACTAAAGGAGGTAAGGCATGTTCTAGATCTAAAGAAAAATCTAATTTCAATAGGGCAGTTAGGCGGTGAAGGTTGTGTGACAACTTTCATAGATAAAGTTTGGAAGGTCACCAAAGGAGCCCTGGTAATAGCAAAAGGCAAAAAGGTTGGTACATTTTATTTATGCAATGGTATTTCTAATTTTGTTAATGCTTTAACTTCCAAAGGAGAAGATGTAGCATTATGGCATCATAGGCTTGGACACATGAGCGAGAAGGGGATGAAGATCCTTCACTCAAGGAATTTGTTGCCGAGTTTGAAGAATGTTAATTTGGACTTCTGTGAGAATTGCATTTATAAAAAATAGAAGAGAGTCACATTTCTCAGAGTTGGGAAAGAAATAAGAGCGAAAAATTAGAGATTGTGCATACAGATGTATGGGGACCTGCTCAGGTATCATCTCTTGGTGGCTCTCATTATTATGTTACTTTTATTGATGATGCAACTAGAAAAAATTGGATTTATTGTATTAAGAATAAATCTGTTGTATTTCATACTTTCAAGAAATGAAAAGCTTTGGTTGAGATTGAGACAGGAAAGAAATTGAAGTCTCTTAGATTAGACAATGGAGGTGAATATTGCAGCAAAGATTTTGATAGGTACTGTTTAGAGCATGGAATTCACAGAGAGAAGATAGTTCCAAGAACACCACAAGAAAATGGTGTGTCAGAGAG
This sequence comes from Pinus taeda, assembly GCA_000404065.3. Lineage (NCBI taxonomy): Eukaryota > Viridiplantae > Streptophyta > Pinopsida > Pinales > Pinaceae > Pinus > Pinus taeda. The sequence continues at coordinate 5,168 of APFE030903713.1, read as the reverse complement.
GATGAATAAAACAATCATGGAGCATGCAAGGTGCATGAGATTGCATGCAGGATTTCCTTTACAGCTTTTGGTAGATGCTGTAGATACTGTTGTTTATCTAATAAACATAGGGCCTTCAAGTTCCTTGGATGGTGGTGTTCCAGAGGAAGCATGGACAAGTAAAAAGGTAAATTACTCTTTTTTAAAGCCTTTTGGTTGTGAGACCTTTGTCCATATTGATAAAGAAAATAGAACAAAGCTTGAGGCAAAGTCAAAGAAATGTACCTTTATTGGATATGGTGTTAATGATTTTGGTTATCACTTATATGATTATGAAAATCACAAAATCATTAGGAGCAGAGATGTAACATTCAATGAAAGGGTCTTGTATAAGAATCAGTTGCAGGAAAAGAAACAGGAAAAAGAAAACAAGGAATACACAGTTCTTGATGAAATCACTGAAAAAGTAAAGGTGCCTGAAAATAATAATAATCAACAACCACAATAGCAGCAACAACCAAAACAGCAACAAGCACCCCAAACACCTGAAAGCGGTGTTAGAAGATCTACCAGGATAAGTAGACCCCGTGAACGATACTCTCCTTCATTATATTATTTATTGTTGACTGATTACGGTGAACCCGAATGTTATGAAGAAGCAATGCAGGTTGAAAGAAGGAAGAAGTGGGAGGTAGCCATGGAAGAAGAGATGGACTCCTGAATGCATAACCAGACTTGGGATTTAGTCAGGTTGCCTGCAGGAAAAACTACATTGAAGAATAAATGGGTTTATAGGTTGAAGGAAGAAGATGGAAGAAAACAGAGGTACAAAGCTAGACTTGTGGTGAAGGGGTTTGCACAGAAGAAAGGTATTGATTTTGATGAAATATTTTCTCCTGTTGTTAAAATGACTTCAATCAGAACTATTTTGAGTCTTGTAGCAGCTGAAGATTTGCATCTTGAGCAGTTAGATGTAAAGACAACCTTTCTCCATGGGGATTTGGAGGAAGAGATATATATGCAGCAGCCACAAGGATATGAAGTGAAAGGGAAGGAGAAACTTTTGTGCAGGTTGAAGAAGAGCTTGTATGGCTTAAAACAGGCTCCAAGGCAGTGGTATCTAAAATTTGACAAGTTTATGTCTGAACAAGGTTATACTAGATGTCACTCTGATCATTGTGTTTATCTGAAAAAGCAAAATGATGGCAGCTATATTATATTGTTATTGTATGTAGATGACATGCTTGTTGCAGGATCTAACATGCAGGAAATAAATGTGCTCAAAAGAAAATTGGCAAATTCATTTGCAATGAAGGATTGGGAGCTGCAAAACAAATCCTTGGTATGAGAATAACTAGAGACAGGAAAAATCGTAAATTAACATTGTCTCAGAATGAGTACATACAAAAGGTGTTGAAAAGATTTAACATGCACAATGCAAAACCAGTTAGTACACCTTTTGCTAGCCATTTCAAACTTAGTAAGGAAATGTGCCCAAAGACCCAAGAAGACATGGATTATATGTCTAAAGTTCCATATGCATCAGCAGTTGGAAGCTTAATGTATGCAATGGTCTGCACAAGGCCTGATATTGCACATGCAGTGGGAGTTGTAAGCAGGTACATGAACAATCCAGGAAAGGAACATTGGATGGCAGTGAAATGGATTCTCAGATATTTGAAAGGTACCACAGATCAAGCATTATGCTTTGGTGGTTCAAACATTTCTCTACAGGGATATGTTGATGCAGATATGGCAGGGGACAGAGATAACAGGAGGGGCACTACAGGATATGTATTCACTATTGGTGGGACAGCTGTCAGTTGGGTTTCAAAAATCCAAAGTGTTGTTGCACTTTCAACAACAGAAGCAGAGTATGTTGCTGCTACAGAGGCTAGTAAAGAAATGATTTGGTTACAAAGGTTTATGGGTGAATTGGGTAAGGAGCATGATAAGGGCACGTTATACAGTGATAGCCAAAGTGCCATTTATCTTGTAAAGAACTCAGCATTTCATTCCAGGACTAAACACATACAGTTGAAGTACCATTTCATACGAACAGTGTTGGAAGATGGACAGTTGAAGCTGGAAAAGATACACACTAGCCAGAATCCTACAAATATGCTAACAAAAGTTGTAACCAGGGAGAAACTGAGAACTTGCTCAGTTTCAATTGGTCTTCAAGGATGACGATGAAGATGAGGAACAGGCAGGTCCAAGAGAGGAGTCATTGTCTGGCAAATGAAGCAGCGATGGAGTTGCTACAATCATTCTCCAAGTGGGAGATTGTTGTGTGTGGAGAATGATTGTTCAGAGGTCTTTGTTTCAGCCGGATGTATACCCCAGGAAGTTTTGTACACCCGTCCACGCAGGGGGGCGCGGGGGGGACTTGTCCCCCCCGCGGGGGTCCAGGGGGGCTGATCCCCCCCCGACTGGGGGGTCCGGGGGCCAGCGGTCCCCCGAAGCTAAAAACAGATGTAAATTTGCCTTGTAAAAGTATAGTAATTTCTAGTCAATCTGAGTCGTTCATTAGGCGGATGATTTGACAGTAGAACTTATGTTTAGTTTAGGGTTTTTTTCCCTAGAAGGCAACCCCTCTCTTTGTATGAGGGCATTGTATTTGAGGCGGTGAAATAGATGTGTATTCTGTGTGTGAGCGAGAAACAGAGAGGTGAGACTGTGAGAGAAAACAAAGGATATTACAGCGGCTTTGCTGTAGGTCGTGTCTCTTCATTTTGCTAGATAATCAAAAGGAAGGATTGGCTATTTGAGGTGGACGTAGCCCAAACTGGGTGAACCACGTATATCTGTGTCTCTCTTGTTTTGTGCATTTTCTGTGTTTATATTTCTGCAATATTTTATGTGTTCCATTGCTCTGTAATATATAATTTTCTAACATATATTAGTTCCATGCATGTGATATATGCATATGTAGCTATTATATGCATGCTAATAGTCATATTCCTCCTACAATTCGAGGTGGGTCGTTACACAAACTGTGATTTGAATGTATCAATTTATGCCTAACTTATATAAAGGTGCGACAACATATACAATGTCAAACATGTTAGCTCGTAGTTGATAATTGAAGTGTATTTCTAAGTGAAATATAGTATATGAACAAGCATAACTTATTGTGATTGTATTAGGCTATAGAAGGTCATGGGACTAAGCAGGTGGCTTCTTTGGCAACCTTGTTTGATCTATTGTACTTCATACGACTCTTCACCCGTTGGAGTTTAGTAGAATCTCTCAGTGCATCTATGTTTTTTTTCTCTAGATAATTGTATGTGTTTTATATATAGACAATGATGAAGTATTATATTGATATATTAGAATAGTAACCACTTACAGTTTCAATGCATGCATATTGAGTGAGAATTATGCGTTGTATTGCAATTGGATTGTAGAAATTGTTTTTAATTATTTTTTCTTGAGCCATAAGTAAACCTGCCAATGTTTGAAACCCTTTCCCACCATCGTAGCATCATGTACAGAGGGGTGGTGTGGAGGATGCATAATGAAAACTTCCTCTACACTCTACACTTCCTTGATGACCTGCGGATCCATTGTGATTTTAAGGTAAGGAAATATGACTCAATACCACTTTGGGTGTCACCTTCTATAAACTCAATCCACTTTGTACATAGGTGTACCACTGAAAATGGTATTTGAGCCTTATTTGTGTGAAGGTGTGGAGAAAGGTGCTTTCAATGTGTGGAGGAAGATTCCTATGCACTGCACGCAATGTAGTCATTATTCACTTTATATGGACCTTGTCTCTGTAATTAACTTGCTTATCAGTCTATCACAATCTTCATTATATTCCACTTGGAATCAATAATATTTTGTTGGAAGACATTTAGTATTATTATAATTTGTGCTTTTCTAGAAAATATCAAATGTGCTCCTTCAAAATCCTCATTATAATCCTCTTGGAATCAATAACAATTTTTCATAATACATCTAGTATTATTATAATTCGTGATTTTCTAGAAAATTTGAAATATTTTGCTTTGCTCGTTTGGCCAAGTTTTCTTGTATCTCATGGATTCTCGTAGAAAGTATAATTTAGTAAAATTTATGATTTTGTTAACTTCTCATCGCTATATAGATTTTGAACAAGTAAACAGTGACATCAACCTTTAGTTTGAAAAAACACACACATGAGCCCAATTTGTAATAATGGTAATGCAAATTAATTGAAACAAGGAGCCACTGTCGTGGCGGTAGTCCCTGCTGAGGTCTGCAAGGACAACACAAATGGATTGTATATTATCCGATTTGAAATGGGATTTGAAATGGAACTGAAATAGTTAGTTCAATGTGTAATTCGTTACAAAAGTTTCAGTTCGAAGTAAAACATATATTTCAAGATTGTTAAAATATTTTAAATGGTTATTACTCGATGTTTCTCTAGCTCATGCCCATTGCAAGAGACATATGTCTGAATAACATTTATTGCCCAATCTTTAGACTTGGCAATAAGATTGGATCACATTTAACAATAAACAGAAACATAGGTAAAATAATACCACGTTTGAGCTTCATTTGAGCTTCTTTTGACATGGGAGCATCATCCGAACTCTTTTTTCCTACCAGATAATTAACTACCTATTACTTTGGGATCACCCTTTTCACTGGTTGATGACATGATGTGCTCCATCGAGACAATGATGTGTATATATATATATCCTCTGGTACTCTGAGGTATGTTCTATTGGATAAGCTTTAGTATTCGAACGACATGCAGCATGACACGTATTATATAAGGCGTCCATTTCATATATGGGTACTTGTTTATGCACCATGTTTCACTGTGAAAGAAATGTTCATGTTCGAATGGTACAATCACATAAAACTATTTAATTAGAAATTATTGAATAATTTATAAGAGTGTATTTTTTTAAAAACAAAATATCAAAATAAATTTTTAAATGTGCATTTTATTAATGTCAGTGGAACTTTCCAATTTTACATCAAAATTCCATAAATAGATATTTATGGTTAAGTCTGTGTAATATTTGAAGTTCTATTTGAACAATTAAGAAATGATTTGCTCGATTAATCTACTGCAAATTTTAAAAATATTTTAGAATTTAATGAAAAATAAGGCAATCAATTGTTTGACAATTGATTTAATTTTAAAAATACATATAATCTTTTAAACTGAAATCAACATTAAAAAG